>JAODAL010060026.1:0-21120 GCA_025379985.1 Phyllomedusa bahiana | reverse complement strand
GCTTTTTACTGTGAGCGACAGGACATTGCTGTGACCTGTGTGATGAATCACTATGTTATCTCTTGAACAAACAGCAGGGGGAAAATTGTTTACAGGTTGGTTACTGAGGGAACTGAAATAGCCAGGGAAGTCATAAATTCACTTGTATCTCCTTAGGGAAAACAGAGGAACAAAGCAATATAGTGGGAAAATGTCTTTATTTTGTGTTCCCTACAATTTGAAAGCTATTCTTTGTAGCGAGACAACCCCTTTAACTTCAGTGAAGTTTGCAGTTCTCAACCATCTTACCAAGAGTGTTACAATCAGGTTCAGAATTGCCCACAAGGGAGCAGAGGAAAAGATGGACCGCTAAGGATAGCAGACCTGAGGCTGCTTCTCAGGGAGAAAAGCGGAGAAAGAGAGGCAGAAAGCAAGTGGCATGTACAGTATGTGCAGTCATAGAATTAAAGAGAACCTGTCACATAGTTTATGCTCCCCTTGCTGAGGACAGCACAAGATAGTGACAGACCTGATGTTTCCAGCGCTGTGTCCCTTATTCTGTAAGACGCTGGAGTTTTACAGCATTTAGTGCTCAAACCTGCAGTTTTCAGCCTGAAAAGAGTCATGAAAAGAGTCAGTTTTTTCAAACCCCGCCCATCTGAGGCTAGCCCCGCCCACCTCAACTGATAAACCTATTACTTTGAATAGGTAGAAACATGTGGATAACTGTCAGGTGGGTTGGGCTAGCCTTTGGTGGGTGGGGCTAATACCTGCTCATGAATAAGATTTGAGCATTGAATGCTCTAAAACTACAGCATCTTACAGAATAAGGGACACAGCGTTGGAAACAGCAGGTCTGTCACTAGTTTCTGATGTCCTTGGCAAGAGGGGCATAACCTATGTGACAGGTTCCCTTTAACTCATAGTTGCCAACTTTTGAAATTGAAAAAGCAGGAGACTGTAGTTGGCCACGCCCATATTGTCAGTGTGCCACGCCCCTTCAAAAAGCCACACCCACTCCACCTAACTGCATAACGGCTTTGGAAGAAAGCCAGGTAGATGCCCTTATAGGTGCAACAAAATAGAGAAAAAAAAAAGGGTCAGCTCACCCCAAAATACACAGCTATGAAAGGTGGAATCAGCACGCATCCGTCCGGAGCCAAAGACGTGGTTGAATAATACTTTCAAAGAGTTAGAGTTGCAGCGATCTCCACCAATCGTATATGGTTAAAAATCAGATCCTTTATTCAAAGCATATAAAAGAAAGTCCAAGCGTGCCCATAGGCAAAATAACCTCCCAAAAAATGAAGTAGCTTACGCGTTTCGGGTATGCATGTAGTTACCATTAGTCATAGCAAGATGCCCTTATAGCCAGGTAGTAGCCCCCCATAACCAGGTAGTGCCCCGTACTGGCCGGTAGATGCCCCCGGGTAGGCAAGTAGATGCCCCCGTGTAGCCACGTAGATGCCCCCGGGTAGCCAAGTAGATGCCGCCTCTGTAGCCAAGTAGATGCCCCCTCTGTAGCCAAGTAGATGCAGGTAGAGCCAAATTTGTAGCCAGGTAGATGCCACCTATGTTAGCCAGGTAGATGCCCCCCTTTTGTTAGCCAGGTAGATGCCTCCCTTTGTTAGCCAGGTAGATGCCCCCTTTGTTAGCCAGGTAGATGCCCCCCTTTGTTGCCAGGTAGATGCCCCCTTTTTTAGCCAGGTAGATGCCCCCATTGTTAGCCAGGTAGATGCCCCCATTGTTAGCCAGGTAGTGCCCCCATTGTTAGCCAGGTAGTTGGCCCCATTGTTAGCCAGGTAGTTGCCCCCATTGTTAGCCAGGTAGTGCCCCCTCTGTTGCAACGTAGATGCCCCCATTGTTAGCCAGGTAGTGCCCCCTCTGTTGCCAGGTAGTGCCCACATTGTTAGCCAGGTAGATGCCCCCTTTGTAGTCAGGTAGTGCCCCCTCTGTTGCCAGGTAGATGCCCCCTCTGTTGCCAAGTAGATGCCCCCTCTGTAGCCAGGTAGAACCAAATTTGTAGCCAGGTAGATGCCCCTTTGTTAGCCAGGTAGATGCCCCCCTTTGTTAGCCAGGTAGTGCCCCCTTTGTTAGCCAGGTAGATGCCCCCTTTGTTGCCAGGTAGATGCCCCCTTTGTTAGCCAGGTAGATGCCCCCTTTGTTAGCCCGGTAGATGCCCACCTTTGTTAGCCAGGTAGTGCCCCCATTGTTAGCCAGGTAGTGCCCCCATTGTTAGCCAGGTAGTTGCCCCCATTGTTAGCCAGGTAGTGCCCCCATTGTTAGCCAGGTAGTGCCCCCTCTGTTGCCAGGTAGTGCCCCCATTGTTAGCCAGGTAGTTGCCCCCATTGTTAGCCAGGTAGTGCCCCCATTGTTAGCCAGGTGTTGCCCCCTCTGTTGCCAGGTAGTGCCCCCATTGTTAGCCAGGTAGATGCCCCCTCTGTTGCCAGGTAGTGCCCCCTCTGTTGCCAGGTAGTGCCCCCTCTGTTGTCAGGTAGTTGCCCCCATTGTAGCCAGGTAGTGCCCCCACTGTAGCCAGGTAGTGCCCCCTGATTGTAGTCAGGTCGTGCCCCCTTTGTTGTTAGGTAGTTGCTCCCATTGTAGCCAGATAGAGCCCACCATGTAGCTAATAAAAATAAAATAATAAAAGTCACTCACCTCACCAGGCTCCTGCAGCTCCGGACACCTCCGATCTCCTCAGCGACTCAGGGGAGCGAGTGCAGCCGCGTCACTCCCCCTGCAACGCTGACCTGTATGTACGGCGCACACCGGCGCCGTACATGCAGGGGGAGGAGGGAGCGATCCCTCCTGCCTCCTCCCCGCACAGCGAGACTCCGGGCGGGTGCAGCGGCCGCTTCATCCGCCTGTAGGAGCAGCCCGGCGGCACCAGAGTAGCGCACCAGCGCTACTCTGTCGCCGCGGCCATTTAAAGAACCCCCGCCGCCTGCTGGAGGTGGGAGGTTCGCCAACTCTGCCGGGAGGGCGGGGGTGGACCCCAAATAGCGGGACCCCCCGCCAAAAACGGGAGAGTTGGCAAGTATGCTTTAACTCCATTATTCGGCCCCAAGCACCTCAGTCAAACACAAGTGACATCTCTGACAACTAAACTGCAGGGGCCACCGGCTTGCCAGAGAGAGTAGTCACATGACACTCTCAGCCATGACCAATTACTGCTCCTCCTGTCTTCCCCTTTTCCAAGGAATCAAGAAATATAAAAGTGAGGAAACTGATTGTAGGCTCCCTCATGCAATTGACAGAAACAGAAATGCCATAGTTGTATCAATTGTACCATTCATTCTCTTCAGTAAAACCATTGCGTTCTTCCCTTTGACGGTGCTGTATAAGTGCAGCAGATGGCCTACATTTTCAGTAATCAACATTTTTGCAGCTAGGGCTAATTCTATTCCATTGCAGATATATGTATTGAACATCTTTATATATGGAAAGAATTTGAAATCCTATCTTTGTTGTTGCATGCTCAGGCCATTACTTTTACTGTCTTTATAAATAAATATATTGCCTTTCCATGTGTTGGATCCGAGATTCTTCCTTCTCTTTCAAAAGGAGGAAGTAAAAAAAAAATTGTCCCCTGATGTTGTTCAAGGAAAATCTTTACCCATGATTTATTTATGCATGCAAGAGCGGACGATCACCACCTCCCTCCTTGTTCATCAGTCTAATGATTTTTAACTGAAGTTTTATGCAAAGACAAAGTAGGAAACATGAAATATAGTTTACCATCAGAGCAAAAGCCTTTGAGAAGATTACAATGCACTTACCATACATCCGACCTTTGTTTTTGGTCTTTAAGTGGTTTTCCATAAATTGTAAATAAAATGCTTGTTGGTCAGGATTGTTGCTGCTCCAGGGTTCCCTCTGTCCCCCATTGATGATGTTACATTCATCGTGAATTGCAGGCAGTCACTGCATGTATGGCACGTGACCATATAACTGGCTAATTTAGTGCTGTGGCATCTTTATTCTCAGGATCGGTAGGAATCCCAGAGGTCAGACCACTGACTGATCATAAAGTGATAGCACTTTACGACATGGGAATACCTCTTTAACCTCAAAAGAATGTGCTGTTTTGCAGCTGTATAAGTCTGGGGCTTCATTTGGTTTATGTCACTCATAGTCATTTCCAGTCACTTACAGTATATGCTCTGACAGACGGCACCACAGTGACACAGATGACGTTCATGGCATTTGGGAGTCATTGATTTTGTGCCCTGCTGTATCACCACACCCTTCTTACCCCTTCACTGTGTTTCCCTATTCCTGGGGGGTTTGCCCCCAGTATTTGAAACCAAACCTGCTTTGCTTAATTTAGTAAATTTGCTGTAGAGTTATTTAAGTGCTGGTATTTTAAAAGAGGCTAAGCATGATTAGGTACTGTTAATGGTGTATCTCCATATAAAAAAGATTTGCGTGGATGTATACAACAAATTTAAATTTGTGGACCTTTTAATTTTTAAAAAAAAGTATTGATTTAGGGCTGGGGGGTTTACTCTAAATTAAAATACAATTATTTTCCGGTTTTTAAATGTAAAAGGGGGGGCCCAGATTTTTAAAGGGCATTTTGCCAAAAGGAATTCTGGCTAAAATTTGCGCCCAAAAACAACTTTTCGCCACATTTATAGGGGTTTTTCCCGGGGGACTTTTTTAAAAAGCTTTCTGCCCCCGTGCCCGAAAAAGGGGGGTGGGGCTTCGTAAAAAAAGGGGTTAGGGTTTTGGGGAAAAAGGGGGGGAAATTGGTTTAAAATGTGAAAAAAAACTTTGCGCCAGGATATGCGAAAAAAATTTTTGGGCGAAAAAAGTAACCCCAAAAACTCAAAGATGCGATACCTTCATGGCCCTCTTTTTGCTTTTTAGGGGGATCCCCAAAACCAATGTGCCTTTCCCGGGGGGGAAATTCACCCCCGCCGGCCTGGCGGAAGTACATGTACTCTAAAGCGGTTTTTCCGGGGTGCCGGAACCTGAAAACGCCGGGGGCGGGAAAGGGGGAGGCCGGGGACACCAATGAACCCTGAATTCTTCCTTGGGTTTTTAAAATTATGCAGCTTTTTTTATGTTCCATTTAAAAAAAAACACCCAACAGCAACACACCCCCCTCACAGGCAAAATCACGATGCTTTTTGGGTGTATAACCCTTGCTAAACTGAAATGGTGGGCTGCTCCCAACCCTTGCTTTTATATTAAAATACTATAAAAACAAAATAAACCATTGAAAAAAAATTTACCTGTCACATGACATACAAAAGAGAACTCCAAAAACCGGATGGACTATGGGTGGGAATATATAGGAATTTTGGTTATTCCCCTTGATATATGTTAAATTAAAATTTAAACCGGGGAATACCCCAGTTTTTCCCCCAAACCCTCGGGGGGATCCCCCGGGGGTTTTAGATTAGATTTTTAAAAATTTTCCCCCAAAAAATTTAAACCCGGGGCTTGGTGCCCTAATTGAGGATCCTTTTGTGCCCTCTTTGTCTAAATTAAATTGGCCCAATTTTCCCCCTCGATATGGACGTGGAATTGTATCTATGACTAAAAAGAAAAATTGTTTAGGAGGGCCTTGGGTTTTTTCTTCAAGGAAAATTGTTTTGGGCAGTCCGGGACAGTTAAACCCTGCCCCTTTCCCTTTGGCCCTAAAAATATGTTCCATGATTCTGGTTTTTTTTTAGTTGGTGCTGCCCACTATTTTTTATCACGCAAAAACAATCTAGGGATGTGGGACTGAGTGATAAATGTTGAAATTTGGGGCAAACAATCGAATATCAAAAACTGTTTGTTTTTTTTTCCAAAAAAGGTAGTGGTTTTTTTGGGCTCCCCTTACATACTTTAAACATCGTAGAAAAGGTTCCCTTTTGGGTACCCATTTTTTTTTAAAACTCCGGGTTTGTTGGGATATAAATGTTCTAGGGGGATTTTGATTTTTCCCAGCGTTTTCCCCTCTTTTGGGAAACCTGTCCCTTTTTTCGGTCAAGATCTTACCCAATTTAATTTTCCCTTGTTTTAGGCACTTAGATTTTTTTTTGAAAATTTTTTTAAATTTGGTTTAAAGTTTTTACAAAATTTTGTGGAATAGGTGATATTACCTTGGAAAAATTCCCCGTATTTTCCCTTTTTGTTTTTTGTAATCAAAAAATTTGGTTTTCTTTTTTTTGGTATGGCTAGCCTTACGTTTTGCTTTTCTATATCCCCTACTTTGGTACCCCTTTTTTTTAAAATTTTGTTGTGAGGGTTTTTTTTCGGTTTCAAAACGTTTTAATTAGGTAGATCAGATAAAATACAAACAAAAAAAAATAAAAAAGGAGATTTTGCAAAGTCTCGTTTAGAAAAAAAAAAAAATTTTAAAAAGTCAAAAATTAATACAAAAAAACTAGAGAATCAACGTCCCAAAAAATCTACAATAAAGTTAGAAGCTTTAAAAATCAGAAAAATCAATCGCGTGTGCACAGGCAAATAGCAAGCAAATTATGCTTATGAAAGGCGTATCGAGGGTTAGAACCCCGAGAAAAGGGTTTTCTTCAACTCGATAATAATACCAATAAAGTTTATTTAAAATACAATAAGATAAAAAAAATAACAGAAATATATGTTTTTATTAAAATTAAATTTTATATATTTTATATATATACTATATTTACAAAATATTCTTATACATTACCCATAATAAACCCCATACATTTCACACACATACAAATTTCCTGTTATTCATACAGAAAAAAATAAGAAAAAAAAAAGAAAAGGGAGGGAAAAGAAGGGGGGGGGAGGGTTTTTTGGGGGGGCCCTTGGGTTTTCCCTAAGAGGGCCCCCAAACCTGTACAACGGAGCTCTGTCAAAAGGGGGGAAAGGTTTTTTAGTAGAAAAAACAGAATGGGGTGCATCGCGGGGGTTTTCTAAAAAAAGCGCGAAAATTTTCAAAGGGTTTGAGTTGGTTTAAAAGAGGGCCCAAAGGGGACCCTGTTTTGAAAAAAGTTGTCTCGTTGTGTTTTCAGAGGAAACCCGAAATTCCTCCATTTTGGTATGTGTGAGTGACCTCTGTCATCCAAATCCCCCGGGCCCCTTGGGGGGGATCAGGAGGCCTCCAATGCCTGGGAAAAACTGTCTTTGGGCCCCCATGAAGGAGTTGACGCAGCCCGCGATCCCCTTTTTAAAGTCGGGGAAACGGCATGTGTAAACATAAAGAGAAGAGCAGCCTCAGGTGGGGTTTTTGGGAGGGTTTAAAGGGGCCCGTCAGTCTCTCACTTTGTGTCAATTTTTACTACGTTTTCCCAAAAATCCTTTCAAAGGGCCCGACAGCCCCCCCAAATGTGTACCATGGTTTCCCCATTTCCCTCCCGGGAACGAAAACACCGGGGGGGGAAAACCACCGGTGTATTAGAGAGGGGACCCTTTTTTTAAAACCCTCTAGAAAATAACTTTTTAAACTTGTCTCTTGTGGCTTTTTTAGTATGACTTGCTTTAAGGGGCGAGTTTTAAAAGAGCGTTACCCCCTGGTCCCCGTGAGAAAAATTTTTCCCCGCTCCCCTCCCGGTGCACAATTTCGACCCCGGGGAAAGTTGTTTGAAACGAAACAGGGAGCTCCTTGTAATTTTTTAGAGAGGGTGTGCCTTTGGAGGAGAGTCCCAAAAGGGAAAAATCCTCCCCGAAGGGAGAAAAAGGGGGCTTTAAAGTCAAAATGCATCCCCTTAAGGGGAAAAAAAAAAGTGTCGGAACTGAGTATAAATTTATAAAACCGGGGGAAGGGTTGCCACGAATTTTCCCCAGGGAGAGAATGGAACGGGGGCAGTTGTAGGGCCCTAGTACAAGATTGTGCAATCGCAGTTTTTGGGGGCGTCCCTTTGGGAAATCCCTAAGGGAAAGGGAAAGGGCCCCGCTTTGAAACCGGAAAGGAAACGCCCAGGTTTTTCCGAGAAGGGGAAAAAAGGGTCTGGACCCCATTATTAAAGGGTTTTAGGGAGTTTGTTTAAATCCCCAAACGTTGGGGAAAAAGTTTTGGGCGGGTTAAATATAAGTGGGATATGTATTTAAGGGCAAGTCCAGATCCAGGGGGCAACGCCAAGGACAAAGGGGGACCCCCGCCCCTCGCCAAACGGACCCCTAACCTACCACCCCAACCCCGGGGCCCCCTAGGTCTAGGGGCTTTGATTTTGCCCGGGTGCGGGGATAAAAATTTTTTGCAGTCCCCGGGAGGCCAAGGCCCCCCATGTCTTATTTCCTAGTAAAGGGGGTATAAACTAACCCAGGGGGCCCGGGTTTGGGCCAAAATAAAAGGTCGTGAAAAAGACCATGAACCCCCGCTTTCCAAAAAAGGGTTAGGGATAAGCAAATGGGGTTTGTTTGGAGCCCGGTAGAGTTAAAAGGAAAGGGCCCCAAAATGGTCATTTTGGGGAAAAAATTTTCCCTCCAAACCAGGGAAAAATCTCTCCTTTCTCCCCTCCCTTTTTTATCAGCAGGTTTTTTTTGGGAAAAAAGGGTTCAAGTTGGAGGCAAAAAATTTAGAGAGGTCGGGGGGGGATCCTAATACCTAGGTAAGTAAGGGCCACTGAGCGGCCATGCAAAAGGGGACGACGAACCCCTTTAAATAAACCTAAAAGGGCCGCAGGAGGGGAGGGTTGAACCCATAGCCTCGGATTTTTGAGATATTGACCTTTTTAAAAAATTCCCCACCCGGATCGAAAACCCCTCCAACCCCGGGAAAATCCCGCGCCGGCATGTTAAATCCCAAAGGGGGGCCTAACAAAGACCAAAAAGGGGCCCTTTTGGCCCAAAAAAGGGTGAACACTTATTTTCGTGTTCTCCAATTTTTATTTCCCCCAAGTTTCCCTGTTGGGGCGAATCCGGGCCCTTTAAATTAATTTTCCCATCCAAAAAAAAATTCCCCAAAAAAGGGGAGAGGGGGCATCCCCTGCCCCAGTAAACCCTTATGGATGGCTGAAAGGGTCAGATAAAAAAACCTTGATTTTAAAAACCCCTTTAAAGACCTTAGGTATTTCCCTACGTCCAGGTCGTTTGGGGGTTCACGCCCTGGAGTAGGATCGCTGAGGACCGCAACTCTAAAGGGGTTTCCCCGGGCGATCGGGCGGGGTGTCAGCTGTTATTACAGTGAAATCCCGCAGCGTGGGCCCCCGCCCCCGGATCGCCCGGGGGGGGGGGGGTTTTAAACCCTTAATTATCGCGACGATGGGGGTCGCTAACTAAGAGAGACGGGGGGGGAATCGCCCCTTCTGCTTCTTGTGGGGCCCCGGCACCGCGAGGTTTCGGGCGATCCCGTGCGCCCCTCCTTCCTCAGACCCCCCGGAGGGCAGGGGAAATGCCTTAGGGGTTTCTGTACGTCCGACCCCCGGCCGTGCCCTGTGGGATGTCCCGGCATCGTGATGCCCGTTTATGGGAAACCCCAGTCTGCAACAAGCTGTGTACTTTTCCTATTGAATGAGAGACCAAAAAGATCCTCATTCAAATCCCCTATGGGGAAAAGTAAATAAAAAATGTGAAAAATAAAAAAAAAATAAAAAAAGTGAAAAAAGTGAAACAAAACACGAAAAAATAAAAAAAAAAATATGTCACGCCCCTTTTCCCCTTTACAAAAGCCAAACGCCCCAAAAAAAAATAAAAAAAAAATAAAAGTACCTATTTGGAAGCGCGTGGGAACGCCCTGCCCTTAAAATCTGTCATGTTAATTAACCCGTACGGTGAACGGCCCCAAAAAAAAAAAAAAAAAATCACAGAAATTTAAAATTATTGTTCATCCCGCCCGCACATTAAAAAAGGGAAAAAAAAGCGATCAAAAAAATCCCAGAAACGCCAAAGTTTTACAATTAAAACCCCCCCCCCCCCTCCATTTTTCCGCAAAAAAAAAGTCCTTTTTTACAGCTTTTTGTATCCGGAAAAATAAAAAAAAGTATGTTCTCAGAAGATAGCGATGCATAAAATATTTTTTACACACTAAAACACTTTTTTTTTTTTTTAAAAATGCTTCAAATAAAAAAAACTATTTAAAATAGGGGTTTTGCCTTTTAAACGAGGAACCCAAGGGTAAAGCTAATTATACGGATTTTTGCCGGGGGAGCCCTGTTAAAAAATAAAAATAAAAAAAACTACTTGGATTGCAGTATTTTTTCACCCGGCCCTCCAAAAAAATGGATTTTAAAAACGAATCAAAAAAAACCCTTGTCCCCCAAAAATGATCTAATAAAAACGTCCAAATTTTTCTGCAAAAACAGTCCCCCAACAGCTCCAAGAACAGAAAAATTTAAAAGTTATGGCTTCAGATTTTATGGCGATGAAAAAAATTATTTTCCGGGTTTGAAAAAGTGTTTTTATTGTTTAAAAGCAGAAAAACTTTAAAAAAAATTTTACAAATTGGGTACCCGGTGTAATCGTTTGCCCTGCTGATTTAAAGCAAAAAATGTCATTATACCGTACAGTAAACCGCTATAAAAAAAAAAAATAAAAAAAAATTTAACCAAGATTGCGGGTATTTTGTTAAAACCCTTCTAAAAAAACCTTAAAAAAAATGTAAAACTTTAGCATCATATGCCCCCCATTTTGGTACCAATAAAAAATTCATTTTTTAAAATTTTTGTTATTTTTTTTTCCCCTTTTTTTAAATTTGTATATTTTTTTGGGATTGTGACGTTTGGGTCACGTGAAAACCTTCCACAGGACCAGAAAGGTTGATATACAAATGAGTTTCTATTCATATTTTTATGCCATAAATAAGGAGTAGACACCCCGGAAACCGTCGGCTTAGATGCGGTTGTTTTTTTTCATCCAGTAAATTTTTGAATTTTATCAAAAAATAAAGTTTGGAATTTTTTCCTTTGGAATTTGCAGTTGAAAAAATTTTGCCGGGGTTTTTTCCTTTTTTCTACTAGAAAAAAAAAACTTAAAAACCCAAAATCCCGCAAAAACAAACCCCAATACACAGCTCTGAACACAGAAAAATTTAAAAAAAGTTATGGCTGTCAAAATAGGAAAAACTTTAAAAACGAAATTTTTTTTATAAGAGTATTTCAAACAGGGGGGTAAAAGGTTATTTTTAAAAAGAATTTTTTAAAATATTTAAAATTTTTTATTTAATTGTCCGACCCCCATGGAAAGGGGGGTTAATAAATTCCATTTTTAAATTGCCGCGAAGGGGCGGGGGGTTTAAAATTTTTGGGGAAAACTCTTAAAAAACCCCAAAATTGGGGGCTGAACCTTTTTTTCCCCCCCTTTTTCTTCCCAAAATGTAAAAAAAACATTCTCAATTTTATCCCCTATTAACCCAGAAAAAGTTAAATTTGATTTTTAAGGGCTTTGGGGCAAAATCTTTTTCCCCCCCAAAATTTTTTAAGCAACCAAAAATGCAAAAGGGCCCTTTCCTCTTAAAACTTTAATACTTTTTTTAAAAATTTTTAAAAAAAAAAAAATTTAAAAAAAAAAAAAAATTTTTAAAATCCCCCAAAAAAAATTTTCCCGGGGGTTTTTTCCCGGGGGGGGAAAAAAAAAAAAAAAAAAAAAACCCCCCCCAAAAACCGGAAAAAAAAAACCAACCCTTTAAAACCCAAAAAAAGGGGTTTTAAAAAGTAAAAAAAAAAAAAAGGGGGGGGGGGTTTTTTTTAAAAAGGTTTTTTTTTAAAACCAAAAAAAAAAATTTTTTTTTAAAAAAAAAAAACCCCCCCAAAAAAAGGGAAAGGGGGCCCCAAAAAAATTTTTTTTAAGGGGTTTTTTTTTGGGGGTTTTTGGGGGGGGGTTTTTTGGTTTTTTTGGGGCCCCCCCCTTTTTTAAAAAAAAAAAAGGGGCCCCTTTTTGTTTTTTTTTTTTTTTGGGGGGGGAAAATTAATTTTTTTTAACCCCAAAAAAAGGGGGGGAAAAGGGGGGGGGGAAAAAAAATTTTATTTTTTTTTAAAAAAACCCCCTTTTTTTAAAAAATTTTTTTTTTTTAAAAAAAAAGTAAAATTTTTTTTAAAAAAAAACCCCCTTCCCTTATTAAACCCCGGGGGGGGGGGGGGTTTTTAAAAAAAGGGGAAAAAATTTTTTGGGGGAAAAAAAAAAAATTTTTTTCCCCCTTTTTTTTCCCCTTTAAAGGGGAAAAAAAACCAAAAAATTCAAAACCCTTTTTTTTCCCCAATTTTTTTTTAACCCCTTTTTGGGCCCCTTTTTTTTTAAAAAGGGGGGGGCCCCTTTTTTGGGAAAAAATTTTTTTTTTTGGGTTGTTTTTTTTGGGAAAAAAAAAAAAATTTTTTTTTAAAAAAAAAATTTTTGGGGGTTTTTAAAGGCCCCCTTAAATTTTTTTTAAAAAAATTTTTGTTGTTTTAAAAAACCCCCTTTTAAGGGGGAAATTTTTTTCCCCTTTAAAATTTCCCCCAGGGGGGGGGGGGGAAAAAACCGGAAAAAAAAATTTAAAATTTTTTTTGGGGTTTTTAAAAAAAAAGGCTTTTTTTTTTTTTTTTGGGGGGGGGGGGAAAAAGGGCCCCTCCAAAATTCCTTGGGGGATTTTGGGTTTTTAAAATTTGGAACGGGGGGGGTTTTTTTAAAGGGGGGGCCCCCCCCCCTTTTAAAAAAAAAAATTTTTTCAAAAAAGGGGGGAAAAAAAAATTTCCCCAAATTTTAAAAGGGGGGGGGGGAAAGGGGGGGGTTTTTCCCAAAAACCCAAGGAAATTTTTCCCGGGTTGGTAAAAACCACAACCTTTTTCCCGGGGAAATTTTTTCCCCTTTTTAAAAACCCTTTTTTTTCCCCCCGGGGTTTTTTTCCCAAACCCCCCCCCCCCCGGGGGGGTTAAAATTGGGGCCCCCCAAAAATTTGGGGCCCCCCTTTAAAAATTTTGGGCCCCCCAAAAAGAAACCAAAAAAAACCCGGAAAAAAAAGGGGGGAAAAAGGGGCCTTTTTCCCCCCGGGGTTTTTTCCCGGGGGGGGGGGGGCCCCCCGGGCCCCCCCCCAATTAAATTTTTAAGGGGGGCCCCGGGGGGGGGGAAAAAAAGGGGTTCGGGGGGAAAACCCCACCCGGGCGTTTGGGAAAGGGCCCCCCCCAAAGGGGGGGCCCCAAAAGGGGGGCCCCCTGGGCCCCCCCGGGCCCCCTTTTCCCCCCCCCCGGGGGGGAAAAAATTTTTGGTTCCTTTTTTTTCCCCCCAAAAGGGGGGTTTTTGGGGGGGGTTTTGGGGGCCCCCCCCCCGGGGGGGGTTTTTGGGGGTTTGGGGCCCCCAAAACCCCCCCCCCTTTTTTGGGCCCCCGGGGGGGGCCCCCCCCCGGGGGGGCCCCAAAAAAAACCCCCAAACCCCCCCTTTCCCCCCTTTTTGGGGCCCCCCCGGGGGGTTTAAAAAAAAAAGGGGGGGGGGGGGGGCCCCCGGGGGGGGGGAAAAAAGGGGGGAAAAAAAATTTGGGGGGCCCCCCGGGGCCCCCCCCCCCCAAAAGGGGGGTTTTTTTGGGGGGGGGGGAAAACCCCCCCGGGAAAAAGGGGGGGGGCCCCCCTTTTTTTGGGGGGGGGCCCATTGGGCCTTCCCCCCCCCCTGGGGTTTAACCCCCCCTTTTTGGGGGGGGGGGGCCCCTCCCCCCCCCCCCCCGGGGGCGGGGCCCCCCTTTTTTTTGGGGTTTTACAAAAATTTTGGGGGAAAAAAAGGGGGGGGGGGGGGAAAAAAGGGGTTTTCCCCCCAAAAGGGCCCGGGGGGGGCCCCTTTCCAAAACCCCCGAAAAAGGGGGGGGGCCCCCCCCCGGGGGGTTTTTCCCCCCCCCCCCAAAAAAAAGGGGGAAACCCCCCCAAGGGGGGGGAAAAAAAACCCCTTTTTTTTCCCCCCCTTTTTAAAAAAAAAAAAAACCCCCCCAAACCCTGGGGGGGCCCCGGGGGGGGGGGAAAAAAAACCGGGGCCCCCCAATTTTTTTTTTTCCCCCCCCTTTTTAAGGGCCCCCTTGGGTTTTTGGGTACCCCCCCGGGGGCCCCGGGAGATTTAAAAACCCCCAAAAGGGGGGGGAAAAAAAAATTTTAAGGGGGGGGGAAATTTTTGGGGCCCAAAAAAAAGGGAAAGGGGGCCCCCCCCCCCCGGGGGGGGGGGGAAAAAAAAAAAAAAAGGGGGTTTTTGGGAAAAATTTTTTGGGGGGGTTTCCTTTTTCCCCCCCCTTGGGGGTTTTTTAAATTCCCCAAAAAAAATTTTTTCCCAACCTTCCCGGGGGATTTTAAAGGGTTTTTCCCCCCGGGGGGGTTAAAAAAAGGGAATTTTTGGGGCCCCGGGGGGGGTTTTAAAAATTTTTCCCCCCGGGGGGCCCCCCCCCCCCCTTTTAAAAAACCCCCCAAAATTTTCCCGGGGGGAAATTTTTCCCCCCAAAAAACCCCCCCCCTTTTTTTTTGGGGAAAAAGGGGGGGAAAAGGGGGGTTTTTTAAATTGGGGGGGGGCCCCCCCCCCCCTTTTTTTTTTTTAAAACCCCCCCCGGGGGCCGGGGAATTTAAAAAAACCCAAAAAAAAAAAGGGGGGGGCCCGGGGGAAAAAAAAAAATTTTTTTTTTTTCCCCCAGGGGTTTTTTTTCAAAACCCCAAACCCCCAAAAAAAAAAATTAAAATTTTTTAAAGGGGGGGCCCCCTTTTTCCCCCCCCCCAAAAAAATTTGGGGGCCCCCCCCCCCCTTTTTGGGGGGGCCCCCCCCCCGGGGGGGGGAAAAAAAAAAGGGGGAAAAAAGGGAAAAAAAACCCCTTTTTTTTTTTTAAAAAAAAAACCCCCCAAAAAAGGGGGGCCCCCCCCCCCCCCCCGGGGGGGGGTTTTTTTTTGGGGGAAAAAATTTTTTGGTTTTTTTCCCCCCCCGGGGGGGGGAAAAAAAAAAATTTTTTCCCCCAAAGGGGCTCCCCCCAAAATTTTTTTCCCCCCCCCCCCCCCCGGGGGGAAAAAAAAAGGGGGGGGGGTTTTTTTGGGGGGGCCCCCTTAACCCCCCCCTTTTTTCCCAAGGGGGGGGGTTTTTAAAACCCCGGGGGGGGTTTTTTAAAAATTTAACCCCCCGGGGGGGGCCCCCCCCCCCCTTGCGGGCCCCCGGGAAAACCCCCCCCCCCAAAAAAAAAAAGGGGGGGAAAAATTAAAAAAAGGGGGGGGGCCCCTCCCCCAAACCGGGGAAAGTTTTTTTTTTCCCCCCCCCGGGGGGGGGGGTTTTTTTTTTCCCCTTTTTTTCCCAAAACCCCCGGGGGGAAAAAACCCCCCCAAATTTTCCCCCCCCCCCCCGGGGGGCCCCGGGGGGAAAAAGGGAAACCCCTTTTTGGGGGTTCCTTTTTTAAACCCGGGGGGGGGGGGGGTTTTTTCCCCTTTTGGGGGGAAAAACCCCCAAAACCCCCCCCCCCTTTTTAAAATTAAAGTTCCCCCCTTTTTTTGGGGCCGGGCCCCCCAAACCCCATTTTTTTCCCAAAAAGGGGGGTTTTAACAATAAAAAAAAAAAATTTTTTTTAAAAACCCCCCCTTTTTTTTTAAAGGGAAAAATTTTTAAAATATTTTTAAAAAAATTAAGGGGGGGGGGGCCTTTCCCCCGGGGGCCCCCCCGGGTTTCCCAAAAAGGGGAAAAAAAAAAAGGTTCCCCCTTTTTTTTAAAAAAAAAAAAAAAAAAAACCCCCTTAAAAAATTTTTCCCCCGGGGGGGGGGTTTTTTGGGGAAAAAAAAAGGGGTTTTAAAAAGGGTTTTTCCCCCAAAAAAACCCCCTCCTTTTTGGGTTTTTTTTGGGAAAATCCCCGGGGGGGGTTTTTTCCCCCTTTTTGGGGGAAAATTGCCCCAAATTTTTCCCCCTTTTTAAATTTAAAAAAACCCCCCTTTTTTTTGGGGGGGGCCCCGGGGGCCCCAAAAAATTTTTTTTTGGGGGGGGTTTGGGTGAAAACCCCCTTTTTCCCCGGGGGGGAAAAGGAAATTTTTTTTTTGGGGGGCCCCCCCAAAAAAAAGGGGAAAAGGGTTTGGGGTTTTTTCCAAAAACCCAGTTTCTTTCCCCCCAAACGGTTTCCCCCCGGGCCCCCCCTTTTTTTTTAAAAAAAACCCCCCAAAAAAAAAAAAAAAAAAAACCCCCCCCAAAAATTGGGGGTTTTAAAACCCCCAAAAAAAAAAAATTTTAAAAAAAAAAAAAAACCCCCAAATTGGGGCCCCCGGGGGGCCCATTTTTTCCCCCCCCTTTTTTTTGGGTTTTTTTAAAAGGGGGAAAAAATCCGGAAAAAAATTTTTAAAACCCCCCCCCCCCCCCCCCAAAAAAAAAAAAAAAATTTTTTTTGGGGTTTTGGGGAAGGGAAACCCCCAAATTTTTTTTTGGGGGGGGGGGGGGAAGGGGGGAAAAAAAATTTTTTAAAAAAGTTGGGGAAAAAAAACCCTGGGGGGGGAAATTTTTTTTGGGGCAAAGGGGGGAAAAAAAACCCCTAAAAGGGGGTTTTTTGGGGGGGGGTTTTTTTTTTCCCCCCCCCCCCCCCAAAAATTTGGGGAAGGGGGGGAAACCCCCAAAAAAAAGGGTTTTTTTTTTTTAAAAAAAAAAAAAAAAAATTTGGGGGAAAACCCGGGGGAAAAAGGGGTTTTTAAAAGGGGGGGGGGGGTTTTTTAAAAAAATTTTCCGGTTTTGGGGTTTCCCCAAAATTTTTTAAAGGGGGGGGGGGTTTAAAAACCTTTTTTTTTTGGCCGGGGGGAAAAGTTTTTTTTCCCAAAAGGGGCCCCAAAAAAGGGTTTTTAAAAACCCCCGGGGGGGGAAAAATTAAATTTTCCAAAAAAAAAAAATTTTTTTAAAAAAAAAAAAAAAAAAAAAAACCCTTTTTTTTAAAAATTTTGGGGAAAAAATTTTTAAAAAATTTTAAAATTTTTTTTTTTTTTTTTTTAAAAAAAAGGGGAAAAACCCCCAACTGGGGGGGGTTTTTTTTCCCAAAAAAAAAGGGTTTTTTAAAAAAAAATTAAAATTTTTTAAAAAAAAATTTTTTTTTAAAAAAAAATTTTTTAAAAATGCCTTAAAAAAAAAAAAAAAAAATTTTTTTAAATTTTTTGGGGGAAAAAAATTTTCCAAAAAATTTTCCCTTTAAAAGTTTTCCCAAATTTTTAAATTTCAAAAAAAAAATTTTTTTTTTTTTAAAAAAATTTTTCCAAAAAAAAAAAAAAAAAAAAATTTAAAAAAAAAAAGAAAAAAAAAATATTTTTTTAAAAAAAAAAAAATTTTTTTTGCAAATTTAAAATTAAAAGGGGTTTGGGGGAAAAAAGGGGGGGGGTTTGGGGGGGGGGGAAAAAAAATGGGGAAATTTTAACCAAAAAAGGGGCCCAAAAAAAAAAATTTTTAAAAAAAAAAAAAAAGGGTTTTTGGGGGGGGGCCCCGGAGGGGTTTTTTTGGGTTTGGGATTTCCGGCCCCCCCCTTTGGGCCCCTTTTTGGGGGGGAAAAATTGGGGGGAAAAAGGGGAAAAAAAAATTTTTTTTTTTAATTTTGGGGAAAAAAAAGGTTAAAAAAAAAAACCCCCCGGGGGGGCCCCCCCAAAAAAGGAAGGGGGGGCGAGGAGGGGGAAAAAAAAGGGGGGGCCCCCGGGGGGGGCCGGGGAAAAAAAACCGGGAAAAACCCGGGGGGGGTTTTTTGGGGGGCCTTTCCCCGGGGGGGGTTTTGGGGAAAAAGGGGGGGGGGCCCCAAAAGGGGGGGGGGGGGGGGGGGGGGGGGGGGGAAAAAAAAAAAAAAAAAAGGGGGGGTTTTTTGGGGGGTTGTTTAAAAAAACCCCAAAAAATTTTTTTTCCGGGTTTTGGGGTTCCCCCCCAAAACCCCCCCCCCTTTTTTTTTTTGGGTTTTTAAAAAAACCCTTTTTTTCCCCCCCCTTTTTTAAAAGGGTTTTAAAACCCAAAATTTGGGAAAGGGGGGGGGTTTTTTTTTTAAAAACCTTTAAAACCCCCTTTTTTTTAACCCCCCCCCCTTTTAAAACCCCCCCAAAAAAAGGGAACCCCTTTGGTTTTCCTTTTTTTTTTCCCCAAAGGGGGGAAAAAAAAAAAAGGGGGAAAAAAGGGGCCAAAAAACCCAAAAAAAAGGGTTTTAAAAAAAGGGGGGGGAAAAAAAAAACGGGAAAAAAAAAAAAATTTTTCCCTTTTGGGGAAAAAGGGGGGGGGCCGGGGGAAAGGTAATTTTTTTTAAAAAAAAAAGGGGGGGGGGAAAAAGGGGGTTTTTTTTTTGGGGGCCCTTTTTAAAAGGGAAATTTTAAAAGGGGGTTTTTTTTGGGGTTTTAAGGGGGTTTTTTTCCTTAAAAAAAAAATTTTTTTTTCCCCCCCCCAATTTTTCCCCCGGGGGTTTTTTTTTTCCCGGGGGAAAAAAGGGGAAACCCCCCGGGGGGAAGGGGGGGGGGTTTTTTTTTTTTGGGGGGGGCCCCCCAAAAATTTAAAACCGGGGCCCAAAAACAAACGGGGGGCCCCAAATTTTTCCCCCCCCCCCAAAAAAAATTTTTTTGGGAAAAATTTTGGGGGGTTTTGGGGGGGGGGTTTTTAAAATTTTTTTTTTTTTTTTCCCCAAAAAAAAAAAAATTTTTTTTTTTGGGTTTTTTTTTAAAAAAGGGAACCCCCTTTTTTTAAAAAAAAAAAAAAACCCCCCCCAAAAAAAGGGGGGGGAAAAAAAAAAAAAAAGGGAAAATTTAAAAGAAAAAAAAACCCCGGGGGGGTTTTTTTTAAAAAAAAAACCCCGGGGGGAAAAAAAAACCCCGGGAAAAAAAGGGGGGGAAAAAAAAAAATAAAAAAAAAATTTGTGTCGGGGCCCCTTTTAAAAAAAAAACCAAAAAGGGGGGCCCGGGAACAACAAAAAAAAAAGGGGAAAAAAAAAAGGAAGGGGAGGGAATATGAAAAGGAAAAAAAAAGGGGAAAAAAGGAAAAAAAAAAATTTTAATAATACAGTCTCTAAAAAAAACCCCCCCCCGGAATTAATCCCCAAAATTTTTTGGGGCCCCGGGGTTTTAAAAAAAAAAACCCCAAAAAAAAAGGGGGAAAAAAAAAAAAAAGGGGGGGGGAACCCCCCCCCCCCCCCCCCCCCTTTTTTTTCCCCCCCCCCCCGCGGCCCCAAAATAAAAAAAATTTAAAAAAAAAAAAATTTTTTAAAAAAGGGTTTTTCCCCCAAAATTAAAAAAAGGAAAAAAAAAAAATTTTAAAAATTGCCCTTGGGGGGCCCCCGGAAGGGGAAATTGGGGGGAAAAACCCCAATTTAAAAAAAAAACCCCAAAAAAAACCCCGGGGGGGGGGGGGCCCCCGGGGTTTTAAAATTTTTGGGTTTCTGGAAAGAAACTATGTGCGCTTTTGCCTGTGAAAGTGATATAGTACCTGGGCCTTTTTTCAGGGGTATTAAGCCCTTTGCATTAAAAGAGGCACTGTTAGTTCAGCCATAGGTACCTAATAACAAACCACACCTCAATAGGGGGAAGGTAAAGAGAAAAGAAAGGAAAGGAGTTCTAAAGCAGAAAAAATAGCCTGCAGCTGGGTCTAAATTTGGACTAATTAAAAGTCAGTAGTCCCAAGGGGTACAAGGAAACCTCAACTGGGACTAAGACCTAACGGGGGGTAAGAGAATGGGAACTAAATAGAAGAAGAGACTTCACTGTGTCTGGGCTCCGCTTATCTAAAAACAAAATATCGAAAAAGTGGCGGGCTCGGGGACAACAAACATGGGAAAAGAGAAGAGGAAAAGGAAGGGGAGGGAATATGCCAGGACAAAAGAGAAGGTGAAAGTAGGCATAAGGCATAAACAGGCCAATATAATAATACAGTCTCTACAATCACAATATGCTGCCAGCCGGCGGGTTTAATACTACCAAATGCGTTTCCGGAGCCCCGGGGATATCCCAAAACCAGGATAACCCCCAAAGAAAAAAGGGAGAGAAAAATATGAAAGAAAGGGGGGGGCATCTTTTACCACAGTGTGGGGCCCCACCCCCCAAATGGGTACCCCAGATAACCATGTAGCACCTCCAGGGCCCCAGAATGCCCATGGTTCCAAAGTAAGGCAAAAAGAGTGTACTTTCTTACAAATAAGATTATTACCACTAATGGGGAATCGGGAAACCAAAAAAGGGAAGGAGAAATGGAGAAGGAACATTGCACCAATTAGTGGATAAACCGAACCAGATTAGACTGGGGCCAGGGAAGCAGGGAGATACTCAAGGTAAAAGGGGTCCTGAGGTCCTAGGTAGATCAGCATCCAGGTCAGGCAGGATGCGTAAGCGAAGAGTCATGGTAGGGTGCGCGTCGGGGAGGTCTCCTCGGCAGGTGATTCCCATGTAGAAATGCGGCCGGCAGGGGGAGCCAATGGATTTGGCCAGGGCGGCAGGACGAGTTCTGGATGTTCAGTTCCTGGAGAAAGGACGGTATGTCATCCGGGGACGAATAGATAGGGAGTTATCCCCTCTGCGAACCAGAAGAGCGAAGGGGAATCCCCCAGCGATAAGGGAGACCCGGTTCTTAAGCACAGCCAGCAGAGGTTTCAAGGCTGCACGTTGGGCGAGTGTGTGTCTGGAGAGGTCCTGTAAGAACAACAAGGGCGAATCCTGGAACACAATAGATTGACGTTGCCGGGCCCGTCGCATGATATCTTCCTTTAATTGGAAAAAGTGAATTCTGCAAATCACGTCCCGTGGTAGTTTTGGATCTAGAGTTGGAGGACGTAATGCCCGGTGCACTCTGTCCATCTCAATGTGGAGCATGGGGGGTCGCCCCAGTAAGTCGTTGAAGATGGTAGTGAGGACAGTGTAGATATCCGCCGCCGCACCGTTTTTAGGTAATCCACGGATCGGATGTTGCGCCCGGGTCCTGTTTTCCAGGTCGTTTCCCGCTGCTGTTGGAGAGTGAAGATCTGGGTAGACTGCTGGCCCGTGGTGGACTGCAGGGCTTGGATGGACGCCGTCGACGATTTTTTGGGCTTGATCCAAAGTGGAAGACTTTAGTGTAGATTCGATAGTTCTGCACGAACCGCAGGAAATCCCGCTTACATCAGCAGCTATTGCTGCGCCAACCGAGAGATGTCGGATTGGACAATAGTGATTGGGGTAAGCTGTCGCATGGTCGGCGGAGGGGACCGGTTTTCTTCAGCCGAGCAGGAGTAGCAGGAGGCGAGGAGGAGAACTGAAAATTGGCCCTGAGCTTGAAGGCCTTTCAACCCGTGGTGAAGCGGGAGCCTGAGTGGGATGTGCAGAGGCAGATCAGGAAAGGGGGCGAGGCTCTAGGGATTTG
>JAODAL010060025.1:0-21120 GCA_025379985.1 Phyllomedusa bahiana | reverse complement strand
GTCTCGTGGCCCTGGGGGGGACTCTGCAGGGTCGGGAAATGAGGGTAACGTTCTCTCTCTCTTTTTTTTTTTTTTGTTTGTTTTTATTAGACCGGGCCCACTACTTTTATTTATCCTAGACTGGAGGGACATGTTACTATGGGGGCATATTACTATGGGGGCATATCACTAAAGGGGCATATTCGTGGGGGTATATTACTAAGGGGGCATAATACTAAAAGGGCTTATTTCTGGAGGGGAATATTACTAAGTGGGCATGTATCATTAGCGGAGCGGCATGTATTTATCTATCATTACTGGAGGGGGCATCTATTTATCATTACTACAGGGGCATGAATTTATCTATTACTGGAGGGGGCATGTATTTATCTATCATTACTGGAGGGAGCATGTATTTTTTATTCATTACTACAGGGGGCATATATCTCTATAATGACAGAGCTAATTACATATGTATATTATATACATGTATAATGCTGATCAATATTAATGCAGACTGACTGTCAGCTCTGTGGATCAGCATTAATATAATACTGACCCACAGAGCTGACAATCAGTCTGCAGTTATAAAATACTGGTTACCCCATACTATACCTACAAATGACACAGTATACACTTTATTGGTTTTTTTTTTCTTTTGTGTCTAATTCTAAACATCCAACCCTGTCCATAACCCTGCCCCTAATAACCAACCCTAATAACTCCGCCCCTAATAACCCCGCCCCCACCGGGCCGTGGAAAAATTGTCTGGTATAAAACCGGTCCCTGGTGGAAAAAAGGTTGGGGACCGCTGCTTTAACAGGTTTTTCTTCAGGATTGACCTGCATTTAGCTCCATCCATATTCCCATCAACCAGATTCCCAGTCCTTGCTGAAGCAAAGCCTCCCCACATTATGATGCTGCCACCACCATGCTTCATGGTAGGGATGATGTGTTCAGAGTGATGTACAGTCATTGGCATTTAGGCCAAAAGGTTACATTTTGGACTCATCTGACCAGAGCCCATTCTTCCACATGCTTGCTGTGTCCCCTACATAGCTTTATTCAAACTGCAAACTTCTTATGGTTTGCCTTAAAAAAAGACTTTCTTCCTGCCACTCTTCCATAAAGGCCATATTTGTGGAGTGCACAACTAATAGTTGTCCTGTGGACAGATTCTCCCACCTGAGCTTTGGATCTCTGCAGCCTTCAGAGAGACCATGGGCCTCTTGTCTAATTCTCTAATTAGTACTCTCTTTGTCTGGGCTTTCAGTTTAGGTGGACAGACATGTATTAGTAGGTTAGTAGTTGTGTCATACTCCTTCCATTTATGGATGATTGATTTGAATAGTTGCTCTGTGAGATGTTCAGAGCTTGGTCTATTTTTTTTTTTTTTTAACCTAACCCTGCAATACATTTTGCCACAACTTTATATCTCATGTTTTCCTTGGTTTTCATGATGCTGTTCTAATGCTCTCTAGCAAACCTTTGAGGTCTTCACAAAACAGCTTTAGGTATGCTGAGAATAAATTATATACAGATGCACTCTATTTACTAAGAAGGTGACTTTTATGGGCAATTGGTCAAACTGGATTTCATTTAGGGGTATGAGAGTACATGGGGCTAAATACATACAGTATACCACACTTTTCAGGTTGTTAATTTGAAAAATTTTGAAAAGCATGTACCATTTTTTTTACAAATCACAAACACTTGCAATCTGTGTTGTTCTACAATGCAAAATATCAATAAACTATATTTAAGTTTGGGGCTGTAATGTTTACAAATAAGGAACAGTTCAAGGGGTTTGAATACTTTTGCAACCCACTGTGCATGTCAATTAATGTATATGAGTTAATGAAAAAAAAAGGCTTTCCAGTGTTAGACTCTGGTCCTCATTTATCAAAACGTTCTAATACTTAAAGGGGTTTCCAAGACTTTTAAAAAACACCTTATTGCCTTCCACTGTGCTAAAATAGAAATTAATCCACACTTAGTTTTGCATTATCAACGTTCCAGAGCTGCCAGAGTTCCAGCTTTGCCCCTGGTCTCTCACTGATGATGTCATGTTCATGGATCACATGATGTTGCCTCAAATTTGCATTTACAGCATTCGATCACAGAGATTAGTTTTTGGCTGCAGCATCATGTGATCCATGGATGTTGGGGGGGGAGAACTAAAGATGACTGGAGTGGAACAATGGAGTTCTGGCAGTTTCTGAACAGTGGTGATGGGAGAGGTAAACCAATTATAGTTTTGCTTTGATTTTTCTAGAGCAGTTTAAAAAACGTAAGTGGGTTGATTGGTTGCTATGGCCAACAAAACTAGTTTTACAATTAGACAGTTTTGATAAATGAGCCTCATTGTGTAAAGGGGTGAGGGGAGACAGAGCTGCTATTGTGGAATGCAAATCTAAGATACCCTAGTTAAAAGAACACTTTAATAAAATTTATTTCACATATCCATGAGAAATATGTGACTACTACATGCAATTAAAAATATGGGTAGTTCATTTCCATAAAAAAAAAAATTAAACTTACTCCATATGAACTCCATTTGTCCTGTGCAGTCTCTGGACTTCCTTTCTGTGTGCAGGACTGAGAAGATCAGTAGCTCTCTCTGACTGGATCAGAAGTCTGACCCCTAGGGAGAAGTGAGGGACAGTGATTCATCTGGAGCATCACACCTCCCAGCAGCTGTCATACTAGTTTTATAATGTATTTTTAAAATATATGTCATCTCTATCCCAAGAGAAAGCCAAGCTCAATTGAGCCTCAGCCACACATCACAACTTGAGATCAAAATTGGAAATTTGGTCCTCCTAATACTTAGGATGATTTAGGGGAACCATATTTCCAATTAAATTTTTTTTAGATGTTATTATTTGTCATTGCACAATTTTAAAATATTTTAGCATTTCATTATAACACTTTGTTATTTTAGTGCCAGAGCATTTAGACATTCTGTGTCATATTTTTTTTATTGTTTTAGGTTCTAATTTTTTTATGAAGTAATTTTTATACCTAGTTCACCATAAAGATATAATGATTATTTTTAAGATAATATATCTTTATTTAAAAAAAGTTTAGTTTTTTTTAGTGTTTGCCATAATTGAAGCAGTAGAAGTGACAGCTAGCAACATTAACTCTTAACATATGTTTCCTACAGTCTTTAAATGGAGTGACAATAAATGAGCTTTCATATAGTTATGATTAACAGATTCTAAAAGGATGTAATGCAAGAAATGAAACAGTATAATCGGCAAAGCACAATCCGTCATATGCTCCACACTTGAAACACATTTGTTACATTTGTTAGCAGAAAACAATAGTAAAGTAGTTAAGGTGGAGGAGTTGTAGAGATAATACTAAAGGTACAGCATGTTATTAGGCTTTTGCCGATATGATGGATGTAGCCTTGAATGCTCATTGACAATGACCTCCATTTTATCGTTATGCCATTAACATGCATTACTACCTCAAATAAACCACTGAGTTGCAGATCAGTTTTTAAGTTCCCATTAACCCTGTAATTAAATTTATCTTTAGTGAATCCAATTTTCTAATCTTTTTGCCATAATATCACATGAAAATATATTTATGCAGTGGAAGGTTGAAAAAGGGTAGAAAGGTGATCAGTGAAATGTTGCCATTTCTGAAAATTAAACCCATCATGGCACAGAAATGTGCGACCTTTCAACCCTGGTTTGTAAGCATTCAATAATATCAACATGAAAAGAAATCAAATATATTCATCAGTTTAACTCTTATGATTCAAGGAGCTACTTCCCTTCCCCTTTATCAACAGTTTGGGTCCGTTCACACTGTATTTTGTTGTGCATTGCAGGTGTCCATTAGGATGCCCCCCAAAAAAGGTACACAAATAGATACCATGGTGAAGCCGTGTTGGCTCTATAGAGAAAATAGAGCAAACACAGTCTATTTTAGACTATATTTCCTCTATTTTTCAGTAGTGTACAATTTATGTGCCAGACACAAAAGTACAGTTGATCACGCTTTTGTGTCTCACACATATAGAGTATACGGCAAGTTATATGGGGGAAACGTTAAAAAAAAAACATAATTTGCTCAACTCTTTTTCATTGGCCTGATGCAGCTTCACAGAGTTACCCATTGGCATACTTTTTGTTTGCAGTATTCTAACAACTATTTACGTTTTAAACGGGAAAAATTTTTGAGTGTGTTGAGCGTTTTCCCCGTTGGCTATCGAGATCGATCGATAGTCGATAGCCCCGGCCCCCTATCGAAAAGGTTTTTCAAATAGTGACCCTTTGATAATGGGGAAAATAAACCATTTAAAGACCCCCAAATGGGAGAGCAACAACCCCTTTCATTTATTACCCCAAACAAGGTGGAAAAGCGGGAAATTTAAACATCCACAACAGTAAAAATGGTTTAGTGCTACATCTTGGGCCCAAACATTTTGGTTTTATAAAAGTCCCCGAAAAAAAGTAAACGGGACCTTTTAAAAAATCCCTGTTTTTTACCACAGCCTGACCCTTAAAAACCTGCTTCACCCACAAATTAAAAAGCCCCAGAAGGCAGTTTGATTTAAACCCAATCACTTACTTAAAACTGGACATTAAATATCCCTGTCCTAAAAAGCGGGCCATGACCCCCAAAACCTGCATGCCCCCCAGTTTTAAAAAAAGTGCCGCAAAAAGGAGTTTTTTCAACCACCTTTTTAGTTAAAAATTTGGACACTAAAATTTTCTGTCCTGTACGCAGAATGACCTTTAAAAAACCTGTCTGTCCCACTTTAAAAATTGCCCCGGAAAAGGGGGAGTCTTTTAAACCACCATTTTTTTTAATGGACATTAAACTATCCCCCTGTCCTGGGCCCAGGCTGACCCCCAAAACCCTGCATCCCCCCACTTTTAAAAAAAGTGCTGGAAAAAGGATCTTTCAACCCACCATTTTAGTTTCATGGACATTGATATACCTGTCCTGGGCCACAGCATGGGGCCCCAAACCTGCATGACCCCCAAAATTTAAAAAGTCCGGAAAAAGGAGATTTTTCAACCACCATTTTAGTTTCACGGGACTTGATATACTGTCCTGGGCCACAGCAGAGCCCCAAACCTGCATGCCCCCCAAACTTTTAAAAAGTCCCGGAAAAAAAGGAGTCTTTAAAACCACCTTTTATTTTCATTTGGAAATTGACTATCCCCTTTTCCGGGGCCCCCAGCTGACCCCCAAACCTGCAGGGACCCCCACATTTAAAAAGTCCCTGGAAAAAGGAGTTTTTCCCAAAACCTTTTATTTTCATTGGACATTGACTATACCTTCCTGGGCCACGCATGAGCCCCAAACCTGCATGACCCCCACATTTAAAAAGTCCCGGGAAAAAAAGGAGTTTTTTCAACCCCATTTTAGTTAAAAACTGGACATTGGCAAATCCCTTTCCGGGGGCCACAGCAATGACCTAGGGCCGGATTTAAACGGGGTTGGGGTAAAAACCCAAAGGTGGCCCCCGTCTTCTTTTAAAACACGCAGGTTAAAATGCCCTGATGACGAAAAGAAAAACAAAAAATTTTTCCCGGGGTGAAGCAGGGGTGGGGAAGGGGAAGTGGGGGGAGAACCCCAAGCCTTCCTCTGTACAAGTAAATACCGGGGAAAGCGCTTGCCCCCGTATGGTGGGGGAAACCAATTGAGTTTTCCCCTTGGGAAATACTGGGGTTAACGCTCCTGTTACCCCCAGGTGCCCTTTATTTGGCCTTTTTTTTCTTTTACTAAAACGTGTGGAGGAAAATTGGGTCTCTGAAATTTTTTCTCTGCCCGGTTCCCCCTTACTCCTTGTTTCTGAAAAAACCTACTTTCGGGTCAAGTTTTCCTGAACCCCCTTTTGTCCAATTCAGAGGAATTTTTTTTAACACAAATTTTGTACATAAAGTTTTTTATTTCTTTAATTCTAGAAAAAACTTTTTTAAAATTTGGATGGAATCCCCCCATGTCTTTGTTTCTCTTTTTTTCTTTTGTTTTAAAAGGGGTTGTCTCAAATACAGGGATTGATAGCAAATTTTAAAAAGATCTTGCAAAAAAAAGTCTTTTTGCAAATGTGTCCATTAACAGTGCCTACCTATTCCTTTTTCCCTTCGGGCACCATCCCCCTTTTGAGCCACTCTTGAAAATTTGGGTGAAGAAAAAAATGTCTTTTAAAAACAACTTTTTTTAAAGAATGGGACCTGTAGTATAGTTTGCATGTCACAGCAAAATCCCCCAAAAAAAAATTCAAAGCAGACCCTTAAAGCCATTTTGGTCAATTTTGTAAGAAAAAAAGGCCCTGTTAGAAAAAAACCTTTTTTTTAAAATTTAGGCCCCGTTAGTATAGCTGCATGTCACAGCAAAATCCCCCCAAAATTTTTCAAAGCATGACCCTTGACCCCACTTTGGTCAATTGTGAAAGAACAAATGTCTGTTAAAAAAACAACTTTTTTTTTAAAAAGGGAAAACCTGTAAAAAATTTCTGCATGCACAAAAAAATTGCCCCAAAAAATTCAAAGCATGCCCTTGAGCCCCCTTTGGCAATTGTGAAAAAACAAATGTCGTTAAAAAACAACTTTTTTTTTTTAAAATTAGGTTCTTTTAGATTGCTCCCCCTTTTCCCAAAGCAGAAAGCCCCCAAAAAATTATAAAAAATGACTTCTCACCCCCCCTTTTAAAAAAATTGTGGGGGAAAAAATGCCACTTAAAAGCCACATTTCTTTTCCCCAAAAAGGACCATAAATTATAGCAGTATCCCACAAAAACATGCCCCCAAAAAAATTTATAAATAGGGACTTCCACCCAACTTTTAAAAAATTTTTTTGAGGGAGAAATCCCAAATTTTTAAAAGGGTAAACTTTTCTGTTCCAAAGGACCATGATTTTTGTGTATTCACAAAAAACATGACCTCAAAACCATTGAAAAAGCAAAAAAACCTTTTTAAAAAAAGTGACGTAAATGGAAATACGGGGGTTTTTTAAATAAAACCTTGCTGTCTTTTACAGCTCCTCACACCAAAACCATAAAAATTTGAACTGTTGGGAAAAGAGAAAAAAAATTGCAGTAAAAAAATTTTTCATTTAAAAAAAAAGTTTAAGGGGGAACCATTTCTGTTTGAAAAGGAATTTAAAAGTAGACCGGCAAACTAATCCGGTGCCCTGGGAAAAAGGGGGCCCCACAACATCATCAGAGATCCATGCCTAAATTCATCTTGATGAAAGTCAAACGCCCACTTTTAATCTGTGGAAACCCGGGATGCATTTTCTTTTAATGCCCTCCTCCAGCTGTGCAAAAGGGTCCGCTCAGAAAGCCCTGGCTGCTGGGCAGGACAACCCCCTCTATGGCGTGACGGGGCCGCTCGGGCCATTCGTCCTTTTTGGGTTTCCCAGAAGTCTATTGGGCCGGGAAAAAACACATGAAAAAAACTCGGTGTTGAGAGAGATATCGTGCACCATGATTTTAAAAAGTTTAAATCCCTTTGTGTTGGATGTGTGCCCTGCATTGCATGCTTTGGGTGGGTTTTAAAAACAAAGATTGCCGGGGGTACCCATTAGGCTTTCCCCCCCCTTGCCTGCTGGCCCTACGCCTACTTGGCACTCTACTGTTTGTCACGTCCCCTGATTTTTGTTCCACCGTAAATTTTGGGGGAACGTGAAGCAGACGCAACAGAGGGTCTCCATTTTGGGATCAATCGCAAGGTCTCCATTTCCTCCCATTTTACTCTCTATTTGGGGGGGTTTTGGAAAGGTAAATGCGATTTTTGTTTTTTTCCGGGGGATCCGGAGGGTGGCCCCCCCGTAAACGTTTTTATTTTGAGGCCTTAATGCGAGGATCATTTTGGAGGAAAGGGTGCATCCCAAGGGAAACTAAATGTGAGAGGGGGAGCCTTGATTTCCCAACCCTTTCCTGGGTCGGGGGGCCCCCCTAAAGGGCCCCAAACTGATCTTCCTCACCCTTCCTCCCCGCCTCAAAGTCGCGCCAACCTTTCCAAGGCAGGGAAGCCGGGTAACATGGGGTTGTCTAGGAATACCCCCCTCCTCCTCCCCCCCGCCCCCGGCACAGCTTCAACACAGCCCTGGCTTCCCTGAAGGTTGATGCCCCCCTGAAGTTTGAGGGCGCCCCCTTGCCAAAGGGCTCGGGACCCCAAACCACTGCCTAATAAAGACCGAAAAAAAATTGTAAAAAACTGTGGGGCCTTGGGATTTGAGGGAGAAAAAGGCTCCGGTCCCCCATCGTGTCCGTCTCCCCTCCGCGCGGGCGGGACCTGTTTTTTCAGATGCCCAAACCCCGATCTTTCCAGAACTAAATCACCACAATGCTCATGCTGAAAAGGGGCATTGTCCGCACTGACCTTTTTTGGTGGTTTTCTTCAAAAACTGGAAAAGGAGGGTTTCAGAGCTTTTTCACCTGCCTCCATTTCTCGGGGGGTTAAACCCCCGGGGGTTGTCCCCGCTCCCTTGTCGGGCCATGTTCACTTCTTTATGCGTAATGGAAATTGCGCTGCTGCCACTTTCCCCCGGGGCCCATGTGGAGGGGGGTTTTTCCCAGGTGTTCCCACTTTAAAAAATGAGACGGTTGATGGGGGGCCCGAGCTGACGCTGCAACCACCCCCAGGGGGGACGTAGCTGGGTGGCGAAGGGGGGAAATTTCGAAACTCAGACCTCGGCCTTCTTAGCAGGCGCCCAAAAAGCCCCGGGTAGCTTTTTTAAAAAATTTTCTGGACGAAAAGGTTTTCCTGACATGTGCCGGGCCCAAGGGAGGGTTGCCCCACCTACCAAATTTAAGGTCCGGCCCAGAGATTTCCCCCGGGTTATCGCCCACCACCTTGCCTGGCACAAGGTTCTTTTTCACCCAGCCAGCGCTCCGGCCCTCGTTCCCTTAGAGCCGTCCAAGCTCCTGACCTTGTGTGGGGGGGTTGGGCAGATTTTTTAACCACGGCCGGGTTTGCCCCTTGGGGCAGTGATGCCACCAAGGCCTTGGGGGGAAAGAGCCCTGCACCTTCCCTGGGGTTTTGAAGAGCGTTCGCCGAGCCTGGGGGAGCCACCGTCACCCCCAGAGACATCCACCCAGCTCACCCAGTGAGCTGTCCCCCAAGGTTTTTAGCGGCCTTGGCCGTGTTTTACTATCCATGTGCGGTGGGGAATGGACTTTTCCGGACACAGATGCAGACAACGCCCCTTGAAATTTTAAAATGACACGTGGCTGGCCAGGGCAGGGGCGGCTTTTTTTGGCAAAGAAATGCCCCCTCGGCATTGGTTTTTTGGGGGGAGGCCCAGGGCCATGGGCTTGGGGGAAACCCCCACTGTGTCCCCCCGACGGGGAAAAGGGAACATTTTTCCCAAGGCCAAAATCCCGGGAAAGCCGACAAACGGGGTTTTGGCTTTTTGGGGGGGTTTGGGTTTTAAAATGTTTTTTCTGGGCCCCCAAAAATGGAAAAACGAAGGCTGGCTGCTAGACTGGCCGCTGTTTTCGGGGTGCAGGTTGGGCAAATTGGCGGGAAAGGGGAAGGGGTAGGATGGGTTTTTGGTGGTTGCTGGTGGTACCCCGGGCGGGCGGTGGAGGCTGAAGGGGGAGGCTGATCCCCGATCATGACTTGAGGGGAAAATGGGCAGCGAGGAACGCTTGGTGGTTTGGGCCGGGGGGAGGAGGAGGCCCGGGGACAGGGGGGTGTGAAGTGGTTGGGGCCCCCCGGGGGTGGTTTTTGGTTTTTTGGCCAAGTGTTCCCTCCATTTCAATCATGCATTTGCTGATTTTGACTAAAATGTTGGTGGGGGGTTAACCCCTTAAGGGTTTTTGCCCCCTACTTATGCGTTTTCCCGGGGAAAGGCGGTATGACATCGCTGGGTGAATCAGAGGCTTGCTCAAAGAAAGGGCCCCGGCTTGAGAGGGCCTGGGCCTTTTTTTACGGCGTTTAAACAGGGGGCGGGGTTTGCGGACCGTGGCGGGCGGGAAACAAAATCAGCGGGGTTCTGCGACCGCCCCCCTTTCCCCTTTTTTTGGCGGGACCCGTATTGCAAATCCCCAAACGTCTTCCCTTCCCTTTGTCCATGATGAAGCGCTCGCAACAAAATTTTGCGGAAAAGACCCGGGGTGGATCCGGGAATGTCGTCATCAATCATCTTTATCAACCCCAGGTGACTTTGGGCGTCCCCGACTTTCTGCCTCCAAGAAACTGCGGGCTTTCAAGCAAGGGGGAAATGCAAGGCTTTTCCCACCGCCCGGGGTTTTTGCCGATTAACCCGGTTCCTTCACCTCCTCTGATGGCATCATAACTGGGGGTCAGAGCAGACTAAATTCAATCCTTTGATCTTTTTAAAAATGCCTTCTGACCCCCCCCCGCATTTTGTCATCAAAAAGGTCTTTTAACAATGGGGTTTTTCCCCCCCGTGGTGGGGCCCCGGGGTTTTAAAAATTTGGGGTGCTTCTTTTTTGGGGCGGGTGCTTTATGAAGCCCCATGACGACATTTGTGGCCGGGGACTGGGGGGGGACGGGGGAGGGAAAACTGCTAGAGAGGTTTCCCCTTTAAACCCCTGAAGGACAGATTGGCGACGATTTTTCGTTACTTTTGATTCAAGGGGGCCCCGAACCCCCGATGAAGGGGGGAGGGGGCCTGCAAAAATGACATCCCCTGGCCGCGTTTTTGTCGCCAGCAAATGGGAAAGGGGCCCCACCCATCCCCCCCACCCCCCCCCCCCCCCTTTCCCTCTACCTCCATGTGCTTTCCCCCCCCCTTTTGCTCGCTTACCACCTGGCATTTTGCTCCATGTCCAGAAAAAAAAAAATTGAGAAGGGGATGGGAAAAAAATTTTTGGAAAAATCTTTTTTATTAAAAAACGGCAAATCAAGCTATTCTCAAATCCCTCTAATCAAAAAAAAAAATTGGGGATTCAAATTTTAAAAATGAAGGGTGTTTTAACAACAAATCTGGGCTGGGGAAAAGTCCAAAAAAAACGTATTGGGTTTTTTTTGGGAAAAATAAATGGTATTTTTTTACCTTTCCCAAATTCCCCCTGTGGTGAAAAATTTTTTAGAATTGGTTTTAAGATTTTCGTAGATGCTGCGTCAAATTTAAAAGTACTGGGGGCGCAAAAAAATCAAAAAACACGTAACTTTTATGTTTTGGTTTAAAAAACGGGGATTTTTTGCAAACCTTTTTAATTCACCTGTGGTGAATATAAAATTGCTGTTTTAAGATTTTTCGTAGTGCTTTCGCAAGAAAAAGTATGGGTGGGGCAAAAGTCAAAAAACCCTAAAATGTTTTTGTTTTTTAAAATAAAAAACTTTTTTTTTTGCACCTTTCAATTCACCTTTGGGGAAAAAAAAGAATTGCTTTTTTTAAAGGGTTTTCGTAGATGCTGCGCAAAGAACAGTATGGGTGCGAAAAGTCAAAAAACACGTAAATGTTATGTTTTGAAAATAATAAACCCCATTTTTTTCACCTTTCAATTCACCTGTGGTGAAAATAAATTGCTGTTTTAAAGATTTGTAGATGCTGCGTCAAAGAAAATTAAATGGGGGCGCAAAAGTTTTAAAAAACATAACTGTTATGTTTTGATATAAATTTTAAAAAGTATTTTTTTTCACCCCTTTCCCAAATTTTCCCTGTGGGAAAAAGAATTGGGTGTTTTAAAAATTTACGTAGATGTTTCGTCAAAAGGGAAAAGAAAAGGGGGGGGCAAAGTTAAAAAAAACGAACTGTTTTTTTTGATATAATAAACGGTTATTTTTTGCACCCTTTTAATTAACCTGTGGTGAATATAGAATTGCGGTTTTTTAAAAATTTTCGTAGATGCTGGCCCTAATGAAAAAAAAGTACTGGGTGGGGCAAAAGTCCCAAAAAAACGTTTAAATGTTATGTTTTTATATAATAAATTTTTAAATTTTTTGCACCTTTCAATTTACCTGTGGGGAAAATATAAATTTTCTGTTTTAAGATTTACGTAGATGCTGCGTCAATGAAACAAATACTGGGTGCGCAAAAGTTCCAAAAAAAACACGTAAATGGGTTTTGTTTTTTAAAATAATAAACTGTATTTTTTTTCACCTTTCAATTTTACCCGGGGGTGGAATATAGAATTTGGTTTTTTTAAGATTTACGTAAGTGCGTCTCAAAGAACAGTACTGGGGGCGCAAAAGTCAAAAACACGTAAAGGGTTTTGTTTTGATATAATAAACGGTTTTTTTTTTGCACCTTTCAAATTTACCCTTGGTTTAATTTTAGAATTGCTTTTTTTAAGATTTAAGTTTGATGCTGCGCAATGAACAGTATGGGGCGCAAAATCAAAAAAAACGTAACTTTTAAAGTTTTTTATTTTAATAAACTGTATTTTTTGCAACCTTTTAATTCACCTTGGTGAATATAAATTTTCTGTTTTTAAGATTTACGTAGATGCTGCGTCAATGAACAGGGACTGGGTGCGCAAAATTTAAAAAAAAACCCTAAAAGTTATGTTTTTTAATAAAAAACCCGGTATTTTTTGCAAAATTTCAATTCCCCCTGTGGTGAATATAGAATTGGCCCTTTTTTTAAAAATTTAAAGTAGATGCTGCTCACTGAACAGTAATGGGGTTCGCAAAAGCAAAAAACCCCGTAACTGTTTTGTTTTTTTATATAATAAATGGTTTTTTTTCACCCCTTTTAAATTCCCCCTTTTGGGGAATAAGAATTGGTTTTAAGATTTACGTAGATGCTGCGTCAAAGAACAGTACTGGGGTGGCAAAAATCAAAAAAAAACCTAACTGTTATGTTTTGAATAAAAAAATGGATTTTTTTCACCTTTTTAAATTTACCCCTTTGGGGAATATAGAAATTTCTGTTTTAAAATTTAAAGTAGAAGCTGCGTCAATGAAAAAAGTCCTGGGTGCGCAAAAGTCAAAAAAACAAAGGGAACTGTGGGTTTTTCGTTTCGATTAAAACGGTTTTTTTGCAACAAAAAAACCTTTTTTTGACTTCAAGAATTGGGTGGGTTGAAAAATTTTAAATGCAAGGTGGATATATCAACAGTCAAAAAAAAATTAAAATGAACACCCCATCTGAAAAAAGTATCCTTTAAAAAAAGGGGGAGTTTTGCAGCTTTAAAAAAGAGGGCCCGCATTTTAAATGAAAGATGTTTTATCCAATATAAGTTTTTGGGGTGCCCAATATCCGGAAATATTTCAAAAGAAACTGTTTTAAAAAAAAGATATTCCACTACAATGTCTACACTAAGTCCCTTTGGGGAAATTTTTCCAAAGGGTTTTTTAAAAGATAGGAACCCTTTTCTGGGTTTTGCCCCCGGGCCCCCCACCCCCCCCCCCCCCCCCCCTCCCCCCGCCCCTGGGAATTTTTCAGCGGTAGATGCGCTTTTTAAAATTTTTAGCTAACTACAAAAAATTCTTTAAATCCTTTAAACTAAAAAAAATTTGGACGGAAAAAAACCCAAACCCTAATAAAGGGGGTTTCTCTGTGCAGAAATGACTAATTCGCTGAGCTGTTTTTGGGCCCCAGGGCAGGGGCGCAGGTCCCTTTTCCCATGAGACGGGAGAGAAACTGAGGCTGAAACAGGAAACGCTGTTCTAGTAAAACGAGGGGCATGTGATTTTTTTCCCGCCAATCCCCCAAACCCTTAAAATCATCCCATCATGGGCGTTTTTCACACATGTCACCCTGCCTATTCTGTAAACTGATTTTGGGGCCCCCCAAAATTCAGGAAACGCCGAAAAAGGCGCGATCTTAATAGATATGCTAAAATTTTTAAACCCTTTAAATTTTCGGGATGATCTGGAAAATTCGATCACCAAAAAAACCTTGCGATTTAAAACTTTGTGTTTAAAAATCGCTAAAACATATTGTTGAGTAATGGTCCTTTACAGTTAGGCTATGTTAGCACAGGAAAATTTTGGCGTGCATTTCGCGTCGCATTTGCGCTCTAATACGAGCGAGATGCGCGCCGAAATTACGGTAATATATGATCATATTGTATGCGTGGGGAGATAAGTGACGTCAATTATTTGCGGCGAATATGCGGCGCGAGTAATGAATGTCAATGGGGCTGGCAGGCTGCAGGCTGTACGCGTGTATCAGCGCGACTCCCAAAGCACCCGGCGTAATTGCGGCCGTACTGTACTTTGCCCCACAGAGAGAGATTAGAGTTAGGGACCCACCTGATAATACTACCTTGATGCAATCAATTGGATAGCGCAACTTGATCAAACTGTGCACTACCTTTATTTTTTTCATGTATAGAGCATAGCAGTAATGCATTTTAAATGTTTTACTAGTTCAATCTTTGTATGAGTTTTAGTGCCGGATACATGCTGCTGTAATTAGTGTTTGAGAATTACTTCCTGTATTCACAACAGTGTGCACCAGCATCTATAAAAATTCTCTGGACATTGGAGGCAAGATATTTCATTTGGGAGTTGCTTTCACAAATCTGTGTTCTCCTAACATTTATTTAATCATTGTCTTTTGTCTACCTCATAGTCGATGTGATAAATTTAAAACTGACTGCTGCTTGTAGGATCATGAGGACGATCTGTGGCCAGGGTTTCCCAGTTAATGAGGTCAGTTGGGGCTTTTTTTAAAAAGAGGTCTTGAGGGTTTTTTTTTGCATTGTTTTTTTTTTGGGCCCAACGGGTTTTTGGGCCTCGGCTATATTTGGAAGTAAAGAACATGTCTAAAAAGGAGGGTGTCAGGCATTCTGATGAAGTGTCCTATCCAATGGGATTGGTTTTATAAGATCATGGCTTTAATACTGGCCATCTTTGCTTCAGTAATGATGCTGGAATTAGTGCAGAAATCCTCCCAGTTTTATACCTAAATTTTTTCCCGGGAAGCGAGAAGGACCCCCCAATAGTCCCCAGGGGGGCAACCCTGATCTTGCTGATGTACAGAAGAGTAGTGACACATTTGGCTCTATAGACCATTGGTTTGGTTTCCTTTTTAAGGTCATGGTTCTCGAAAACCAGATGCTGCAGTTTACTGAAAGACACGCAAACACAATTGATGGGGTTCTGAACTTCCTCCTCAATGGTTGCCTTCTGGGAAAGGTAGCTGCCAAGGCAAAGGAAGTGCTCAACAACTACCACAGTTTCTAAAATGATGGTGATTAGCTTGCTGAAAACGTCTTGGCAGGGGATCTCAGTTTTCCTGATATTAAGGGATAGTCCTAGACTCTTTTAAGTATCAGCAAAGAGGTTCAGAGTGGTATGGAGTTCCTCTGCAGTGATGGAAAATATAGTACAGTTGGACCCCATAAGATTGGTTGATAGGTCCTAGGTAGATTGGTAGGCCTTATGTAGGTAGGTAGGCTTCAGGTAGGTAGGTCATAGGTAAGTAGATTGGCCCTAGGTAGGTATGTATGTAGGACATTGGTAGGTAGATATGTCCAGTAGGGGGGTAGGTACAGGGGGTAGTTAGGGAAAATTGGGCTAGGGGAGGCAGAGTTGGTCACAGTTTCGTAGATGACGGTCCCAGGGGCTTTGGGCGGGTGTAGGTGGCTCCAGGTAGTTGGAGAATGTAGCAAGGGTAGGTAGGTAGGTGTGGGGGGACCCCACATTGATATCAGGTCGGGGAGGCTATAGATGGGCTGCATGTGCTAGGCTCTAGGTGGGCCCTATGTAGCTAGGTAGGTAGGCTGTAAGTGGGCCCCAGGTAGCTAGGTAGGATGTAGGTGGGCCCCATGTAGCTAGGTAGGTAGGCTTTAAGTGGGCCCCAGATAGCTAAGTAGGTAGGTTATAGGTGAGCCCCAGGTAACTAGGTAGGTAAGTGGGGCCAGGTAACTAAGTAGATGTAGGTGGGTCCCACCTAGGTAGGTGGGTCCCACATAGGTAGGTGGGCTATTGGTGGGCCCCAGGTAGGTAGGTAGGCTGTAGGTGGGTCCCACATAGGTAGGCAATACGTGGAACCTAGGTAGCTAGGTATGTAGGCTGTAAGTGGGCCCCAGGTAACTAGGTAGGATGTAGATGGGCCCCATGTAGCTAGGTAGGTAGGCTGTAGGTGGGCCCCAGCTAGTTAGGCTATAGTTGGGCCCCAAGTAGCTAAGTATGTAGATTATAGGTGCGCCCTAGGTAGGTAGGTAAGTAGGGCCCAGGTAGCTAAGTAGATGTAGATGGGCCCCACATTTGTAGGTGGGCTATAGTTGGGCCTCAGGTAGGTAGGTAGGCTGTAAGTGGGTCCCACATAGGTAGGTAGGCTATAGGTGGGTCCCACGTAGGTAGGCTATAGGTGGACCATAGGTAGCCATGTAGGTAGGTTGTACGTGGGCCCCAGGTAACTAGGTAGGATGTAGCTGGGCCTCATGTAGCTAGGTAAATAGATTGTAGGTGGGCCCCAGGTAGTTAGGCTATAGGTGGGCTTCAGGTAGCTAAGTAGATAGATTATAGGTTCGCCCCAGGTAGCTAGGTAGGTAAGTAGGGCCCAGGTAGCTATATAGATGTAGGTTGGTCCCACATAGGTAGGTAGGTAGGCTATAGGTGGGCTTCAGGTAGGTAGGCTGTAGGTGGGTTCCACATAGGTAGGTAGGCTATAGATAAGCCCCAAGTAGGTAGGCTATAGGTGGGTCCCATGTGGGTAGGTAGGCTATAGGTGGGCACCACATAGGTAGGTAGGCTATAAGTGGGCCCCACATAGTTAGGTAGACTATAAGGGAGGTCCTGGTAGGTAGTTAGGCTATAGGTGATTCCTTGATAGGTAGTTATAGGTGGGCCCCTGGTAGGCAGGCTATAGATGGGCCACTGGTAGGTAGGCTATAGGTGGGCCCCACATAGGTAGGTAGACTATAAGGGAGGTCCTGGTTGGTAGCTAGGCTATCGATGGGCCCCTGGTAGTTATATAGGCTATAGGTGTACCCCTGGTAGTTAGGTAGGTGGGCTATAGGTGGACCCCGGGTATTTAGGCTATAGGTGGACCCCTGAAAGGTAGATAGGCTATAGGTTGGTTCCTGGTAGGTAGGTACGCTATAGGTAGGTCTCTGGAAGGTAGGCTATAGGTGGGCCCCTGGTAGGTAAGAAGGCTATAGGTAGGCCCATGGTAGCTAGGCAGCCTATAGGTGGACCCATAGTAGCTAGGCTATAGGTGGACCCCTGGTAGGTAAGTAGGCTATAGGTGGACCCATGGTAGGTAGGTAGGATTGCCCGGCCTCATTAGTAAAAAAAAGAAAAAAATAATTAACTTATCTGTTTCTCGTTCCCCCGGTGCCACAAGCAACAGGCAGGTAGGCTTCTCCCTGTGAAACCCAGCATTGGCGGCGCGATATGACATCATTGCACCACCAACGTGGCTAGGGGATGACGCCAGGTAGGACTAAGGCCTAAGACCTTAAGCTTACCAGGTGCATAGCGGTAACACTCTGCTCTGCTAAGGCCACACAGTCACTTCCTCTGAATGCTCAGGACAGAGGGTCCATGCATTCTGAGGCAGGATGCGTCGGTCCCCTTGGGCTGCTACGGCGGTAGTCCCGCCCCTGTCAGGGACTTCTGTAACGTGCATCAATGGCAGAATAGTAAAAAAAAATCTAAATCTGCAGTGTCTGCATGTTGCATATAGTCTACGAGCAAGCAAGCAAGCATAGAGCTGTCCAACATCTTAACCAGCATGTGGCTTCTCAACAACACTAAGCCAAGGTACAAATCCTGACAGTACCACCTGAACAGAGAATATCCACAAGCAAATGCATCCTGTTTCCAAAGACTCAGATGTACAGGAAGCAGAGTCCATATTTATTGAAGAACATATTGCATGGTCTAAACGTGCAATGAAATCATTGCAGAAGATTACAGAAAACTTTGAAGCAACCAGAGATGAGTTCTGTGATAATGTAATGACCTATGGGAAAGAGTTGAACACTATATAGCTCTTCCACACCATAACAATGATGCAGTGAAGGTAACCACATGTTTAAATCATTTATCTGCTGCTTATGATTGCTACCAGCGACTGTCTGCAAAGTACATCATGTTTCTGAGTAACTCTGATCTTAATGATGCTTCAGCAAAGCTAGCTGAGAGAGAGAGAGACTCTCCTCCAAAGAAAGAATGCCTTAGTACAAGATGTCAAGGATAAGGCAGAACTCTGCATCGCACACTTGCAATAAGTTAAATCACATTGATCAGCTTCTACTAAATGTACATCTTTGTCTTCCAGATTATCTTGTTCCAGAAGGTCAGCATTACACGACATGCTTATAGAGATCTGTGTAGATGCAGAAGAAGCTAGTGTTTGAAGTTCCTCTGCTAAGAAGGAAGCAGAGGTAAAGGCAGAAATGGCCAAGAAGAAGGCAGAAATGGCCACGAAGGAAGAAGAGATGAAGGCAAAAATGGTGCAACTGGAGGCAGAGGCAGAAACACAACTAAAAAATCTCCAAATGGAAAGAGAAGAAGCAGCCGCTTTAGGCTTTGTCTACATGACAGAGGGCAAAATACTGATTGGATTCTAATTAGGTTTTCAGGTTTTTTCACGTTTTTTGTTATTGTGTTTTACCCCGGTTTTTGGATTTTGGGCACCCCATTCAATAAAACAGTAATATAGTCCACCATTTTTTGGTGGTTTATAGAAAATGTTTTAAGTTTTTTTCAAAACCGTCAGTTTTGAAATCTGACCTCAGAAAATCCGAGCTGTGTAGACTACAGCTTGGATTTTCTATTGAGGTCTATGGGGATTATTATACAGTCAGATTTTGGCAGATTCTAAATAATGAATCCGCTTCAAAATCTGACTGTAAACCAGTCCCATGTAGACATAACCTTAGCCAAACTAAAAGTTCTTGAACAAGCATTAGTCCAAGATACCGATCTACACTGGTATATCCCAGGAGAAGTGGAAGACCTAGCTCACCGGACTGCCAACTATGTGTTAAAGCAATTATTGTCTATACCTCTTGATAGACACAAAACAGAAACTTCTACAGTATGTTTAAGGTAACGGTGTCACTTCTTACTACACAGATGTACCCATACAGCAATAGATATTGCCACCCACATCCAGAGACTAAACCACAGCTTAACCCTTAAGTTACATAATTTTCTCCTGATTTATCTTAGCCTTATACGCCAGAGTCAGCACAACGTAATCCAGCAAAAATGAGTGATAGATCAGAAATGTTGGTCTTTGGCAGATATATGATATGCAGGGAGCTGATAAACATTAGTTTCTCAAGATTTGATGATCGTTCTGAAAAGTATAGAGCCTGGAAATCGACTTTTGAAGTAAAAGAAGAACTTGACTTGCCTGTCAACTGGTTAGGCCCAGAATCTGCAGAACAAATAAAGACATTGAGAGAAATTCATGCATGCCACTCATAGGTAAAGATCTTGCTTCAGCATTGGAGAGACTTGAACAGACCTATGGCAGTTCTAAAGCCATAGAAAGTGCCTTATTTAAGAGACTTCAAGCATCTCCCAAGATTACTAGCAAGTACAATCGCAAGCTCCAGGATCTGAGTGACCTACTAAAGGAATTAGAATTAGCTAAAATGGACTCACGTCTGTCAGGACTGAGATACCTTGACACTGCCCATGGTGTTAATCCAGTGGTGTCCAAACTACTGAATGGTATGCAAGAAAAATGGGCAGACCAAGGCCCCAGATACAAGAGAGAACACTATGGGCCAGATGTATGAAAACTGTCTTGGTTGCCCATAGCAACCAATCAGAGCACCTCTTTCCCTTTTCCAGAGCACTATATGAAATGAAAGGGGCACTCTGATAGGTTGCTATGGGCAACAAAGAGAGTTTTAGACAGTTTTCATACATGTGGCCCAATGTGTCTTTTCTCCTTTCTCCTTTTTTCCCGATTTATCAGTGACCAAGCTCGGAAGAAGAATGACTTTGACTTTACAGAATCTACCAGCTTCATCATCATGCTCAACGTATGAAAACACAACTAACAAATGTAGAGATTTCAGGGGAACAGTATCTGTTAGACAGACCCACTTACAGCATTACCCACCACTAGACAGGATGCTCCTGTCCTTAACCCCTTACCGCCGGAGCCAGTTTTGGCCTCTCTGACTGAGGCACATTTTTTAAATCTAGCATCTGTCACTTTATGTCAGAATAACTTTTTGACACTTTAACCTATCCATGTGATTCAGAGATTGTTTTCTCGTGACACATTGTGCTTTAAAATAGTAAGAAATTTTGGTCTAATAAAAGCTTGTTTATATGTGAAAAATATCAAAGTATTGTGAAAAAGTAGAAAAATTTACCAATTTCAAACTTCAAAAATTTCTGCGTGTAAGACAGATAGTTATTCCACTCAAAATAGCTTATAACTAGCATCTACCATATGTCTGCCGTAGGTTGGCATCATTTTTTTAAATGTCTTTTTTTTAATGACATTAGGGGACTTAGAAATTTAGTAGTCATTTTCAAATTTTCAAGAACATTTGCAACATAGATTTTTTTAGGGACCAGTCCAGTTCTAATGGGACTTTGATTGGCCTGTATGTTAGGTACCCGCATAAAGGACTTCATCTAAGAAACTACACCCCTTAAAGTATTAAAAACAGCATTTAGGAAGTTTATTAAACCATTAGGTGTTTCACAGGAATTAAAGCAAAGTGGAAGTGGAATTTCAAAATTTCACTTTTTTTGCAGATTTTCAATTTTTATACATTATTCACAAGAATTCGGTAAATGTGATCAGGTAAATGCAACTTAATATTGATTCCCCAGATTCTGCCGTTTTCAGAGATATCCCATATGTGGCCCTAGTGCGCTATTTGGCTCAACCACAAGCCCCAGAATAGGAAGTGCACCTAACGGAACTCTGGGGTCTCATTTTCATTACGATTTTATTTAGGGGCCATTTCAGGTTTGCGGACACCCTAAGGTGCTAAAACTTAATAAACTCCCCTAAAAAGACTCCATATTGGAAACTCCAGCCCTTAAGGAATATATCCAGGGGTGTAGTGAGTATATCGACCCCACAGTTGTGTCACAAAATTTTTTAGCGTTGGGTTGTGAAAATGAAAAAAAATTTTTTTTTTCCAACAATCTGCAATTTTAGCTGAAAATATTTCATTTTTACACGGAATCCTGGTAAAAAAAGCACCCAAAATTTTGTTACGCAATTTCTTCCAAGTTTGGCAATACCCTACATGTGGGTGTAAACCATAGTTGCCAACCCTCCCGTTTTTGGGGGTCACCCCTTC
>JAODAL010060024.1:0-21122 GCA_025379985.1 Phyllomedusa bahiana | reverse complement strand
CGGGGAGGGCCGAGTGACGCTGAAAACGCCCAGGGGGACAAGCGGGGTGCGAAGGGGGGAAGTCAAAACCTTAACTTAAAGCCTCTCAGAGGCAGTCCAACCGGGTAAGCTCTTTAGAAATTCGGGACGAAAAGGGTTTTATACATGTGCCGGCAAGGGATGTGCTCCACCAACCGATCTTAGGGGGCCAGCGATTCCCGTATCGCACACATCCTTTGCCTGGCAAAGGGTTCTTTTGGCACCCGCCAGCGTCGTCTCTTGGGAGAGCCGTCCACACCCTGCCCTGTGTGGGGGGTCTCCAAGCAGATTAATTTCCCCCGGGCCGGGTTCTCGGGGCCCTGATGCCACCAAAACCCTTGGGGGAAAAACCCTGAAACATCCGGGTTTTTTGGGAAAGCGTGCCCCAGCCTGAAGCCACCGTCCCCCCCAGGGACATCCCCCCAGCTCACCCATGAGCGTCACAGAGATTAGGGCCTTGGCCGTGTTCTAGTCCATGTGTCGGGTAAAGGGACTTTTTCGGCCACAGATCAGACAAGCGCTTGAAATTTTAGATACACGTGGCTGGCCAGGGCGGGAGGTTTTTTCTGGCAAAGAAATGCCTGCCGCATCGGTTTGGGGGCAGGCAGGCCAAGACTGCGGCCCCATCTGTGTCCACCAGACGGAAAGGCAACATTTCCAAGGCCAAAAAGCCTGGCAATGCCGACATTGGGCTTTTGGTTTGGATGGTTTGGGTTTAAAAGTGTTTCTTCTCCCCCAAAAACCGGGAAGACAGAAGGCTGGCTGCTGAGGCCGTGTCGGCTGAGGCGTCAAATGGCGGAAGGGGAAAAGGGGGTAGGTGGGTCTTGGTGTGCTGGTGGTATCGGGGGACGGGGGAGGCTGAAGCGGGGGCTGATCCCTGATCATGACCGGGAGGAAGACAGGGGGCACTGAGGAACGCTTGGTTGGTGGGGGAGGAGGAACAGGGGTGGACGGGGTTTGGGAGGCCCGGGTGGGGTCTGGCCTTTTTGGGCCAAGTGTTCCCTTTTTAACTCATGCATTCCTGCATGTGACTAGACATGTTTGGGGGTTTAAACCCACCAAAAGGTTTTGCCTCTACTTATGCTTTTAGGGAAAAAAGGGGGGCCATATGCCCATCGCTGGGTAAAATCAGAGGCTTGGCCCAAAGAACCCCCAGGCTTAAGGGGGCCCTGGCCTTTTTTGACGGCGATAAGGGGAGGGGGGGGTTTTTGGCGGGACTGGGGGCTGGGGGAAAACATATCAGGGGGACTTCTTTGCGAACCCCCCTCTCCCTTTTTGAGGGCAAAACCCCGTACTGCCAATACCCCATGTTTCCCCCTCGCCCGGGTGATAAAGGGGGCTCGCAAGAAAATTTCCCTCGGGAAAAGCCAGGGTTTGGTTCCGCAATGTCGTCATCATCATAAATAACCCCAGGTGACTTCGCCCGTACGGAAAATTCTCCCTCCGGGAAGTGCGGGTTTACAAGCAAGGGGGACTGAAAAGGCGTTCCCGCCGACCCCCCCCCGCCCCCCCCCCGGGATTTTTGGGCCATTTAAACCGGGGCTTCCTTCCCCTCCTCGGGGGGGCATCAGTAACTGGGGTCAGAGAAGAGAAAATAAACCTTTTTGGGCCCTTTTGATCTTTTAACTTTGCCTTCTGCCCCCAACCGCTTTTTGCCCATAAAAGAGGTTTTCCCAGAAAATGGTTTACCCCACGTGGTGGGTACCAAAGGTTGGGAATTTGGGCTGTTTTCATTTTGGGAAACGGATGAGGTATGGCTGATGACGACTTTTGGGGTGGCGGGTGATTTGGAGGACGAGGGGGTAAGAGGCGGGATGCGGTTTTGCTTTTCCCCATTTAAAGGGACAGTTTGGCGCCCGCTGTTCTTTTACTGGATTCCCCGGGCCCTGCCCCAGCGATAAACGGGCCTGAGGTCCTGCAACTGTTGACCCCGGGGCCCAGGCGTTTTTGCCCCAGCACTGGAAGGAGCCCCTTCTCTGAACCCTACCCCCAAATGTCCAAACCCCCTCTTTCCTCGCTTACCCCCTGAATTTCCTCCTTTTTCAGAAAATATAAAAATTTTTGAAAAGGTAGGGAAAGATTTTTGGGAAAGTTTTCTTATTAAAAGTCGGCAAATAAACAGCTATTCTAAAACCCCTTTAAATTTCAAAACAAAATTCGGGATTCAAAGATAACTGCAAATTTAATTACCCAACAAAGTGGCCTGCCCAAAGGGGAAAAAAACACGTATCTAAAATTGTTTGGGATAATAAAAGGTTTTTTTTTGGCCCCTTTATCAATTCCCCGTGGTGGACAAAAAAAAAGCAGTATTCAATTTAAGTGAAAGGGTCCCTAAAAGAACAAAGCTTTTATTTGAAACCAAGTCAAAAAAACACTTTATCTGTAATTTTTTCGGATAAAAAAAGGTAGTTTTTGGCACCTTTCAATTCACCTGTGGTAACTACACAATTGCGGGGAATTCAAATTTAACTGCAAGGTGGTTATCAAGAAATCTGACGGGGAAAAAGTGAAAAAAAACACGTATCTGAAAAGAAATTCGGATAATAAAAGGTGTTTTTGGGACCTATCAATTCCCCTGTGGTGACTAAAATTTTTGGCGTTTTAAAATTTTAAACCCTGCAAAGTAGTTTAAATCAAACAAAGCTGGCCTCCCCAAAAAGTAAAAAAACACTACCCTGAAATTTTATTTGGATAAAAAAAAGGTATTTTTTGGCACCTATAAATTTCCCCTGGGGGTTTGCAAAAAAATTCCCAGTATTCACATTTAAGTGAAAGGGTGCCTCAATGAACAAAGCGAGTGCCCCAAAGTAAAAAAAAAACAAATTGTAATTATTCGGAAAAATAAAAGGTTTTTTTTTGGACCTATAAAATTCACCTGTAGTAACTACACAATTGTTTATTAAAAATTTAAAACTGCAAGGTGGCTTAACAAAAAAATCGGCGGGGGCAAAAGTGAAAAAAAACACTTTATCTGTAATGTATTCTGTTATAAAAGGTATTTTTGGCACCTATCAATTCACCTGTGGTGACTACAAAATTGCTGTATTCAAATTTAACTGCAAAGTAGATCTATCGACAAGCTGGCCTGCGCCAAAGTGAAAAAACACGTATCTGAAATGTATTCGGATAATAAAAGGTATTTTTTGGCACCTATCAATTCACCTGTGGTGACTAAAAAATTGCAGTATTCACATTTCAGTGCAAGGTGCCTAAATGAACAAAGCTGTAGTGCGCCAAAGTCAAAAAAAACGTATCTGTATTATATTCGGATAATAAAAGGTATTTTTTTGGCACCTATCAATTCACCTGTGGTAACTACACAATTGCTGGATTCAAATTTAACTGCAAGGTGGCTCTATCAACAAATCTGGACTGGACAAAAGTGCAAAAAACACGTATCTGTAATGTATTCGGATAATAAAAGGTATTTTTTGGCACCTATCAATTCACCTGTGGTGACTAAAAATTGCAGTATTCACATTTAAGTGCAAGGTGCCTCAATGAACAAAGCTGTAGTGCGCCAAAGTAAAAAAACACATATCTGAAATTTATTCGGATAATACAAGGTATTTTTGGCACCTTTCAATTCACCTGTGGTGACTACAAAATTATAGGTTTTTTGATGGCACTGTTAGAAATAATATTAACAAAAAAATTCTCCGACTGCCCCTAGTATAGCGAACCTGTACATGTTGGGGTTTGAGAACCAATACGTTTTTTCTTCTAAGTTTACGTCACACATTGTGAGATGGATGAGATATGTGGACGACGTGGTATTATTATGGGGTGGTAGTGAGGAACAATTAGATGAATTTTTGGAATTTTTTAATACACGTGTCCCTCTCATTCAGTTCACAATGGAAAAGGACATGCACAGAATACAATATCTGGAAGTTGAAATCAATAAATATCATGATAGATTTTCCACTAATTTGTTCAGTAAAAAGGTGGAGCGCAATAACGTTTTGCACAAAGCAAGCTATCATTCTCCTCAAGTATTCAGAGGTATACCTAAAGGACAATTTGTCCGAGCAAGACGCATTTGTTCCACCGATGAACTGTACAAAGAGGCTATGGAAAAATTAATCAAAAAGTTCAGCGCAAGAGGGTATAATGTAAAAGAACTGGTGAAAATAGGAGAAGAGGTGGCGATGATTCCCAGAGATGAATTATTGAAAAATAGATCTATGGTAAATAAATCAAAAGAGAATAGATTTATGTATATATCATCATGCTAAATTGATAAAGAAATGTATACTTAATAATTGGAACATCTTACAAAGTGATGAATGTTTTGGCAAGTTGTTTGCTCAACCTCCGAGATTTATTTATAAAAAAGGCCGCTCGTTAGGAGATACCCTAATGTCATCTGATTTAAAAGAAAACAAACTAGAGAAACAACACGTCTTTCTAACACAAAGAAAAGGGACTTTTCCTTGCCTCAATTGTACAAACTGCACATCGATAATCAAGGGATCGGAAATTTGTCACCCAAGTAAGGGGTACAAAATTCCGATAAAAAGTTATTTTACATGTGAGTCCAAAGCAGTCATATATATGCTAAAGTGTCCATGTGGACAGATATATGTTGGACAAACCAGCAGAAAAATCAAAATTCGTCTAAATGAGCATAGAAGTGCTATTAGGAATTACAAACAAAAGAAAGAACTGAATAGAGAAGATAGTGTAACAACAGATAAGAATTTTGGTGAAAGTTCGGTAGCTAAACATTTTTTTGAACAGAGACACAATGTGTCAGAATTAAGGTGGTGTATACTGGATGGTGTTAAAGGTAGCAATGCAGAACAGAATAAGATACAATTGTTAAGAAAAGAAACATATTGGATAGTATCATTAGATTCTAAGAGCCCTAATGGTCTCAATGAAGAACTGAGTTTTAAAATGTTTTTAAAATAGTTTAGGAAGGAAAGGGTTAAGGAGGAAGAAGGGAAGAGAGAGAAAAAAAAAAGGTATTTAAAGGGAAGGATACTACGAACACGCATGCTTGAGAAAGAGGGTTGATCCCTTGAAACGTTGCATCATTGCGGCGTTCACCCGGCCGGATGTCCATGCTACTCCTGTCCTATAAAATGCAGTGAAGCGCTACTAAGGTATTTACCTGTTATGCAACCTATGGCTACTAGTCTTTTGACTGATACAGATGCGATGCTTTTATTGATTGTATGAAAGTATGTCGTTTTTGGAATAAAGAAGAATAATTTTCCTAATATACGGGTCCACCTTTGTCATATTGAATTGTTTGGACTATGGGAATCCCAGGGAAGATCCCAAAGTGAGACCCAGGAACGTATAGGTTGCTTACAGTTATATAAAGGCGGTTGTATATTTATCTATTGACTACTCCTGTTTTTTCCACCTCCAGAATGTCATTGTGCCACTGTCTGACCTCATGCTGCTGCTGTGGCTGCTGCCGTCACCTCTACACTCTGTCATTGTGCCACTCTGTGGCCTACTCCTGTTTTTGCCACCTCCAGAATGTCATTGTGCCGCTCTCTGACCTCATGCTTCTGTGGCTGCTGCCGTCACCTCCACACTCTGTCACTGATGTTGCCACCTGAGCCCTCAGCTTGTTTTTTTTCCAGCTGTTGCTGCCATGACTTTATCAGGCTACATTCCTGCCTCAGTTTTTTGGTCAGTTTTGCCCTCTTAAGTGCCCAGGGAATTTTATAGTGAAGTGACTCTAAGAGCGGCGGCAGTCATATGCGTGTCATACTAAAACACAACATTGTATGAAGACCAAACCAAGCTCCCTCTGCATATTTAAGCATGGCACAACGTTCTACAGCACCCTGCAGGCTCTGTGCAGCCTGGAAATAGCTGTTTTTAACGCGATTCGCCCCGAAGCAATTCGGACCGAAACGAATTTTGTCGGAAAATTCGGCAAAGTCACCGAATCGAATTTTTGAGAAATTCGCCCATCTCTACATCAGATATACTCAGTTAGCCTGAAAAAGGTATCGCCTGATTTCTTCACTCTTCTATAACTAAACAAAGAAATAGAAATTATTAATTAATTAATTTTTCAAATGAATTAGTTGAATAAATTATAGTGTCATTTAATGTTAAGGAACAAAACATAAAATTGTGTCCCAAAAAATTCCAGGTACTTCTTTGTTACTTTATTTCTGGCTTTTTTGACACTATGAATTCTTTACTGCATGGACTTCATTATTGATAAATAACCATCATTGTACAGCTTGCTGGTTCCTACTTAATCTAAGAGTGCTTAACAGATCAGCTTTGCAGGATGGAGACTTGCCATGGCATGACTTTTTGAGATTCCACTATAAATTTTTAATTGGATTGAAATTCAGACTCTTTGCTGGCCAAGTGATTGAGCTGCTGTGCCATTCCTGAAGAAAAGCTTTAGCACTCTTTGCTTCGTAGCAAGATATGACACCCAAGTCTAATGAGTGATTTTCTTGAATGTACTGATGAGAAGATGAGAGTCATGCTATCACACAGATTTGCGGCCTAACGTTGAATTTAGAGCTGTATGTGTGCAGAATTAATTAAAATTGTCCCCCCAACATTTATCACATTTTACTTCAAGGAACAAGGCTATGTGGGCTTTATAAGGGAAGCTTTCTAAAACCGCTTGCTCACCAAGAGGTCTTACTCCACCCTGATAATAATAATTATTTTCCAAATCACTATTTAAATTGATTTGATCAACAAGAAATTTGGAAAAGTGATATGGCTGTAATAAAGAATAAATTTGCTCTGATCTGACGTAGGAAATTTTTTTATTATTCCTGATCATATTCCTAATAGCTGCTGCAAATGTACAGTACCATGCAAAAGTTTTAGACAGGTGTGGAAAAAATGCAAAGTAAGAATGCTTTCAAAAATTTAAGTGTTAATGATTTATTTTTAGCAATTAACACAATTCAAAGTGAATTAACAAAAGAAAAAACAAACTCAATATTTGGGGAGACATGTGTGATCGGGTTTTTCACCCTTTTCTGGCGTAAGATGTGCCTAAGTGAGCAGTCTAAGAGGTCTAATGTGCCTAATGAATGTGTTAGGCACATTGTTCATAAGACTCGACACTTTCTAATGCGCTTAACATGAGGGGGTGTTTTGGGAGCGTCCTGGGAGCGTGTCGCCCCAACACGTAATATTAGACACATATATGAATGTGGTTCGGCAAAACTACTGTAGGTGCATTACTGCTCGAACAGGCAGACCTATGTTAATGTGGTCTGCCAGAGCCTGAGGAGTTGAAGTGAATCTAAATTTGCTGTAAGGGGCAAAGATGTCCAATATTTTCAACAGTGCAATAATAAAAAGTAATTTCTAATAATGATCATACCGTGTAAAATTAAATTATGTAACTTAATAAAAAAATTTATCATGTAAAATTTATAAAAAAATATATAATATCCTAAAAAAATAAAAATGTATATAAAATGCATTGAAATTTAATAGAATCTAAAACTAATTTTACATTAAATAACCCACTGATGTTGTTGTTCAGATTTTGCAATTTTTAGTTTTTACTACATTAAATTTGAAACTTATTTTTGCTGCTCTTGCCCTTTATTCTACATACAGCAAGAGCCAGCACACCACAGGTCTTGCTGGGACCTGTAGTCTACCAAGCAGGATCCGTACCATAGTTTCTATTCACTACATGCTATTCTAATGACTTTTCTTTTCTTTTCAACCTATCTATAGCCTTTATACATGTTAGGCGCATTGCTAATGTGCCTAATTTTTGTAATGCGCCTAACACATAGGCGAGGTGCGTTGAACTTTAGACTCCATTTATAATTGCACAAAAACCACTTTCATACATTCAGGCGCATTATACACTGAAAACGAGACTCGACAATTCATACATGTCTCCCTTGGTGTGTCCACCCTCTGTCCTGAACTGGAAGTAAAGATTTGGCCTTCACAGTGCCCTGATCTCAACATTATTGAGTTTTCTGGGTGAAGAAATGAAAAGATTTGAGCAAGCCTACATCCAGAGAAGATCTATGGTTATTTCTCTAAGACGGTTGGAATAACCACCACATCTTTCCCTACCCTTCAATGAATTTGATGGACATATGTCTTTACTCAAGCGTACTATGTCACTATCTAATCTTCTTGTTGAGTTTGTATAAAAACTATGGGCCACATGTATGAAAACTGTCTAGGTCTAAGACTTTCTTTGTTGCCCATAGGAACGCCCCTTTCAGAGCGCCCCTTTCATTTCATATAGTGCTCTGTAAAAATGAAAGAGGAGCTCTGATTGCTTGCTATGGGAAAAGTATTCGACCTAGATAGTTTTCATACATGTGGCCCTATGTGCAAGTGTATCCTAAGAATTTATGCTTTTTGGAAGGTAAAGAGTGGTCATATCAAACACTGATTTGATTTTTATTTCTTTTTGGTCCATTTACTTTGCATTTTGTTAATAGCTAAAAAGTATATGATAAAAACTATTAGCACTTCTGTTTTTAATAGCATTCTTATTTAGCACTCATTTTTTTCACACATGCCTAAAACTTTTGCATGATACTATGCATCCTCATATGATAACACATACAGGTCTCCATAGTTCAGGCATGTATCCCCTATAGTGTTTACTCCATAATTATCAAGAACCATTTAAATTGACTGTTAAATTCCATCACTTAACACATTGGATATCAATATAAGCACTAATGATTGTTCACAGTTATTGTTACATTTTAAATGGAACTTGTCAGCTACATTCTGCTGAAGCATTCCAGGGTATAACACCCGATTAAGTTACGATGGGCATGGGGAGAAGCTGCAACCTCTGAGAGAGATGAGTCTGTTGTGAGGCTTTTCCCTGCCCCTTTGTCTAAACTGACAGCTTTCTCCCTTTAGGTAAACATGGGAGAGAGCTGAGAGGGTAGAGGGAAGTCACACATCGGATCCATCTCTCCTGGCAGCAGCCGCTTCCACCCATCCAGCCCAACTTCACCGGGTGTTTTACCATGAAATGCTGCTGCATTTTAGGGTAAAACCCATATGGTAGTGACTGGGTAACCTGCAACTATTTCCTTTTGCCCAGCTATAAAGTAGCTGACATCAGGGGCATAGTTAGAGGGGTGCATCTACCGGGCCCTGCAGCCTGAGGGGGTCCAAAAGCCCTTCTGACAAATAAGACATCAGTATTGTAAATGATACATGCTAGCTGGAGGCCCCATTTTACTTTTTGCACTAGGGCCCAAGAGCTTGAAGTTACACCTCTGGCTGACAGGTTACCTTTAAGGAAATCAGTTTTTGGTGAATCAGTTTTCGGTCTTCCATTATTGGCTTGGGAAAGCTTGTAATTCAAGCTGAAGGAGTTAATAAAATAATTCCAGTGTGCTTTTTTTTTTTTTTTTTTTGCTTCTGAAGGAGAGTTTGCAGTACAGCCAAACAGCAGTGTGGGAAAGGTTTAAAGTACTTTTTGACGAGTGAAGAGCCCTTGCGAGTGTTTTTTTTAAAAGGTGTTTTTTCTTTTAAGTGTGGAGATTGAGTTTTGAGAGGGAGAAACCCTTTTTAAATCCTCCAAAAATACTTGGTTTATTTATACCTGTGTTTATTTATTTTTGCGTACATTTAAATCTATAGAGACAATATTTTTATACTTAGCTCCCTTTGTTTTGTTATAGATTACATTTTATTTTATGTTAAAGAGTATTAGTAGTCTATAGTAGAAAAATACACATTGTGGGGCCTTTTTTGGTCACGTGACTGGTCACGTACGGTAGGGTGTGGTTACCTAATACAGAGCATAAATTCACTGTGTGGGGTGTAAGGCCTTTTGCTTCTGAAGGGGGTTTTTTTTCCCGTACGGGCCAAACAGCATGGGGGAAAGGGGTTTTTAAAGCTGGCATTTGAGCAAAGTGAACGAGTCTTGGATGTTTTTTTAAAGTTTTGGACTTGAGATTGAAATTTTTGATTTGGAGATTTAAGGGGAATTTGTATTATTTATTTTTAAAATTTTTTGTCATATATCTTTTTGGAAACATCCCCATGATTCCATTTTTTTAAAAATTCTGCCCATGCAAAAACCCTGTGCAATGTATGCCATCCTTGAGCAACAGTTCGGGGGACATACTGTGGGGCAGAGTGGGAAACACTGCACATTAAAGCCCAACCCTGGATTAAAGGCAAGGGGCAACACTGAGATCCATTGCCAACTTGGAAGCGACCCGGCTGCCCAATGACAATCACTCCAGTGTAGATGCGGGGGAGGGGGTACATGGAGGGCAGGAACATAGGCAGCTAGAGGGGTAACAGAAGAAAAAAGGGCGAGGGAAGGTGCAGGGAGGCATCCAAAACGGGTACCCCCCAAAAAAAAAATTTGCAAGATTGGCGGATGGGGGGGATGTCGGTTCAGAAATAGCATGGCTGTAGCACGACACTCCCCCTGTCTGCTCCAGTAAGTGGGGAATAGGAGGCAGTCAGGCTAGACAGGTGCTAGTAGTTGGGGCCCAAAATTATTAGGGGCACAGACAGGGAAATCTCCCCAAAAGCCCGGGATCGTCGAACAGTGTTTTTGGTTTACCGGGGGCCCGGGTTCGACAATCGCGGATCGGGTTGACAGATTGCTTGGTGGGGCTGGGGGAAAAACCACTGTCAGGTCCCATTGGCACCAGAAAAAGTTAGAGGGGGGATTTCCCCTTAAAAAAAGATTTAGGGACTTACCCAAAAGCCAGGGAAAGGGACCCCCAAAGGAAAAATATTTTTCAAAAAATATTACCCTTTTCCACAGCCAACCGAGAGGCAGCGGGGATTAGAGAATGAATAAGTGGCTCAAAAAGGGGTGTAGGAAAGAGGGATTTGGGTTTTTGGAAACTGGGCTGACTTCGTCTTGGCTACAGACTTATGCTAGGGTGGGCTGCCCCAAAAAGGGGGAGGGTGCAGCTGTTTGGGGGACCAAAATCCCAGGAAGTTGGGGGAATTTTTAAAAAACTAGGGACTGGGGGGGGGGGGTAACTACACATTAGCAGCAAGATAGTGAAGATAGAGAGCGGAATTAGGATAAAACAGGGGTGGAGTGGAGGGAGGGGGGGTGCAATAGATAAAAATATCAGGGAGAAAGGAATAAAAATGAAAAAACTATAAAATTTCATGCTGACCCTGCCAGGAGTCTGACCAACAAAATTAATGAATGAAGTATTAATGCTGAAGAAAAAAATGACATAGTGGGGAAACTGAACATGGCTGGGGTTCATGAAGGGGTCGGTCCCGTCAGACTAATCTCACACTTTAGAGGGGGAATCAGGCTAGACTGGATCGGGGTGGGCACTGGATGTCATATATCTAGATTTTTCTAAAGCATTTGATTTTCGGTGCCCAATAAAAGGTTGGGAAATAAAAGGAAATGCTTGGGCTGGGGAAAATTGTCAAATGGTTTAATAACTGCTCAGAAAAAACAAAGGGTAGTAATTACGGGACAAAATCAGACTGGATCCGTTTCTAGTGGGGGACCACAAGGTCATTTTTGGGCCCCATCCTCTTTAACATTTTCATTAATATCTTAAAAGGGGAAAACACATAAATACGATTTGCAGACGAACTAAGCTCTTAAAGTAATAAAACAATAGAGGAATAAAGTTATTACAAAGGATCTGGATAATTGGAGGCCTGGGCAGGGGAAAAGGAGTGAGGTTTAACCTGATAAATGCAAGGTTATGCACATGGGGAAAGAAATCCTTACATGATTAATGTTAAATGGAAAAACACTGGGGAAAAGTGACATGGGGAAAATATTGGAAACCGGTGGAAGTCTTTTAAATTTTACAGCCGTGTCAGGCCCGGCAGCCAAAGCAATGGGTCATGGGGTGCATTAAAAGGGCATAGATCACATGAAGGGAAAATTTTTCTCCCATTATACAAATCACTGGTTAACCCCACATGGAATATTGTGTACAGTTTTGGCACCGGCACAGGGAAAAACATTGTAGAGCTTGAACAGGTACAAAGGCGGGCAACAAAAATAATAAAAGGACGCGTGGGCTACAGACAACAAAAGATTGGGAAGATTTGGGTTTTTTTGTTTTGAAAAAAAGGCTTCGGGGGGACTAATAAAATGTTTAAATACATCAAAGGTCAATATAGAGATTTCCCAAATTATTTATACACGGGGTTATCTAGAACAAGGGGGATCCTTTACGTTTGAGGAACGAAAGTTTTTTTACATAAAAATGAAAGGGATTCTTTACTGTAAGGCATGAGACTATGGGAATTTTTCCCGCCAAAGGGATGGTCATGGTAATTCAAAACCCAGTTCAAAAAGGGGTTTTGGGTGCATTTTGGAGCGAATAATAAACAAGTTTAAATTCTGGATTTTGGAGAGGGGTCTTGTCCAGGATTTTTTTATTGCCAGATTGGGGCAGAAAAAAATTTTTTCCCCAAAATGAGGGCAAATTTGGGTTCTACCCATTGGGGGTTTTTTTCCTTTCCCCGGATCAACCCTACCAACAGGCTGAAAATAGAGGGCGACTTGTCTTTTTTTTTGCCTTAAAATATGAAACTATGAAACTATGAAAGAGGTTCTGGAGAAAGGTATGAGGTAACTGAAGCTTGGAATGTCTGAGAGGGACTCATCCTATTGACACATGACAGGCTTGCTTTTCACAAATGCAATCACCCCTGACTAGTTTGCTTGCAACCTTATCTAACTGGAGTAAGAATAAAAAGAATCAACATAATAAAGGTTTCTAGTTGGTAAAGCTGAGACAGAATGAAAAGTAATGACTTACTTACTCGAATTCTATAATTGAACATCAAGGATTTGCTTAAATAAACAGCTTTATGATACCATAATTACTTTTATGATCACAATTCTCTGAGGTTAAATGAATACTAAACATTATCAGTGTTTGTGGGTTATAAACTTGGGGGATGTAACAACCTCCTAATGCTTTCATGGGGGCACCAGTTTGCATATTTGAAAAATCATTAAGCTGATACAAATAACTGCCTGGATAATGGCTGATTCTGCACTACTGCACATAAAATGTTCAAATAGATTTTATCTGAATTGTTTCCCTTTTTTCTCCCCTATTTGTAAAATTAGATTTGAAAACTATTTTGGCTGGGGCTGTAAACCTATTTGGGCTTGGGGCAAATGCTGCCCGGTAAAAGGACCTTACGTAAATGGTTAATATGATTTGACCACACCCGAAACTACGACTTTCAAACATCTTAGCCGCATACCTCTGTAAGATACAATGGGATCATATTTTAATGACTGCATTTGAAATGTCCTTTGGCTGATAATTAACTATTACTGGTCTATCTAATCTGCAACAGATGATAAGGGCCTATTACTTGGAACAATTATTGGCCAATCAAGTGTTCACAATTGCCCCATGTAAAAGGCCCTGTGATCAGCCAATGAATAAGTAAATCTGTCCACTGAATACATCTTTTATGCAGCGGGAGGAGAAGTGGTTAAAAATCGTGATCTTGTGAACAAGGGATGTGATTAGAGATGGGCGAATCGATTCTAACGAAGTGGAATTCGTTTAGAATTTCAGGAAAACTTCGGTTCGGAACGAAGTCGAACTTTGGGGTACTTCGGGTGAACGAAGTGTGCTTTTGTTGATAAATGGCTGCGAGCCATGGGGCTACGGGGCAAAGCATCTGGGGGGAAAAAGGGGCTCCCTGCATGACTTGCAGGGTAAGCCAATGGGGCCCCGGGGGGATCTGTGACGCCCCCGCATATAATGCCCGGGCTGACCCCGGGAGTCAAAACCCCTTCACTGTGCTCATCAGGAAGGTCCCCGGGGCTGATCTTTACTGAAGAATTGATTTTTATACACGATTTTTGTGGGGTGTCTCAGCTTGTCTAGGATGTTCTTTAATGTTCTTTTTCTAATTTTTTGGGGTATTGGATTGAAACCGGTGCGCCCATGCGCTGCATTTACATTCAATATCCAAGTGGGTCTAACCATTTTTGTTGTATTCATTTAAAGAACAGCGTTTTTACAATCAAAAACCACTTCATTTTGGGGGCTGCTCAATTCATTGCGCAAATTTACTCCGGGGTTTAATTAACGTTGTTTTGCGGGTGTGCTGACCCCAAGAAACCGTCTTTTTAAACCCCAAAAATTTTATAAATTTTTCCTGTACCTACTTCACAACCCAAAGGTTAATTACAATGTATCTCTTGTTGTGGGGCGTAGAAAACACGCAATTTAACCGCTAAAAAGTACTATTTTGTGCGGCCAATTCTTTGGGCAATTTACATGGGGGGTTAAATTTAAGCGTTTTTTTGCTGGTGTGCTGACCCAAGAAACCTTTTTTTTAAACGGCAAAAATTTTAAAAATTTTTTTCCTGTACCCTAATTCACAAGAAAAGGTTTAATTACAACTGTTCTCTTGTTGGTGGCGTAGAAAACCCAATTGTAACACGCTACAAACACTAGTTTGTGGGGCCCAATTCTTTGGCCAATTTAAATGGGGGTTAAATTAAGCTTGTTTTGCTGGTGTGCTGACCCCAAAAAACCGTCTTTTCAACGAAAAAAATATATAAATTTTTCCTGTAGCCTAATTCCCAAAACAAGGTTTAATTTAAAAACTGTATTCTTTTGTGGGGGCGTAGAAAACACGAAATTGTAACACGCTACAAAGCTATTATTTTGTGGGGCCAATTCTTTGGCGCAATTTACATCCAGGGTTAATTAAGCGTTGTTTTGGGGTGTGCTGCCCCCAAGAAAGTTTTTTCAAGCCAAAATATTAAATTTTTCCTGTCCAAATTCACAACAAGGTTTAATTACAACTGTACTTTGTTGGTGGCGTAGAAAACACGCAATTGAAACCCTAAAAAGCACTTTTTGGGGGGGCTAAATTTCTTTGGGCAATTTACCCCGGGGGAAAATTACGTTGTTTTTTGGTGTGCTGACCCCAAGAAACCGTCTTTTTCAACGCCAAAATATATAAATTTTTCCGTGCCTTTTTCACAGCAAAGGTTAATTACAACTGATCCTTTGTTTGGGGGTAGAAAAATTGAATTGAACCCCTACAAAGTACTATTTTGTGGCTCAATTCTTTGGCGCAATTTACACCCGGGGTTAATTAAGGTTGTTTTTGGGGTGTGCGCCCCAAAAAAACCGTTTTTTTTCATGAAAAAAATTATAAATTTTTTTCCTGTAGCCAAATTTCACAAGAAAAGGTTTAAATTACAATGTATCTCTTGTTGTGTGGCATAGAAAACACCAATTGTAACACCTAAAAAAGAAATTTTTTTGGGGGCTCAATTTTTGGCGCATTTAATCCGGGGGTTAATTTAAAGCGTTTTTTTTGTGGTGTTCTGACCCCAAGAAATGTCTTTTTAAACGCCAAAATATAATTTTTCCTTTGCCTAATTCACAAGAAAAGGTTTTAATTACAACTTATTTTTTGTTGTGGGGCGTAGAAAACACACAATTGTAAACGCTCAAAGTACTAGTTTGGGGGAAATTTTTTGGCCCAAAAAATTTAAATCCGGGTTTTTAAATTTTAAGCGTTGTTTTGGGGTTGCGACAAAAAAAAACCGTTTTTTTCAACGCCAAAATTTTTCCCTTTTTTTCTGACCCAAATTCTGTCGAATTTAAATTAAGCCGTTTGTGTTTACATTTAGTAAAACACACTGTTTTTTTAAAAACGCACATACAAGTAAATTTTTCCGGGGCCATTTTGGAGGAATTTTATATCCAAGGGTTACCCAAGCTTTTACGGGTTCATTTGGAGTAAAAAAACGGTGTATATTTTCATATACAATATCATATCAAAAGGTTCTGTACATTTTAGAACAAACAGTATGTCAGCAGAGGGGCAGGTTGCACCTCGAGTGGCAGGGGAAAAACACCCGGGAAAAGGGCCCCGGGTCGCACAAAAAGCAAGGGACGTCGAGCAGGGGTCATGGGTGAGCCAAAAACTCCCGCTGTATCTACGCGTGTGTTTTTCAGCAACCCAAGGGGTTTTGTTGGGTTACTAGGTCATCCATTTCCCTCCCGATACATTGAAAAAACCCCAGCCAGAGTGGGGGAACTCAACACAACTATTTTTGGGCGGGCCCCGGGGGGGTCAGGGGCCCCTACCTGTTAGCCCCCTCTGCCCCATCCTTTTTCCCCTCAGCAGAGATTACTATGGGGTTTGGGGCTCAGGCCACTTTTATAGCGGGGTAAAAAATTTGGAAGGGCAGTCCAGTATTTTGGGCAGCAAAAAAAAGGGGGCCAATATCCCCGCTTTTGCAGTAGGCGGCAAAAATAATTGGAGAGTGGAGGGAGGTCATGTTGTGGAGGCCCCCCTGGGCAAACCAAGAGTAAAGAGGCACAGTGCGATAAAAAACCAAATTGATGATTAGCCGACCCATTTGGGAGCCAGGGAGGAAAGGGGCTTCTCATCGTCAGGAAAAAGGGGGTCAGCTTTGCGCTTCGGGCAGCAGCGCAGCGCAAGTGGGCGTGGGGCCCCGTGGTCAGCAGGATACGCGTGTGAGGTGGGACCCCAAGCGCCCGGGGGAAAAAAAAAACCCCGCTTCGCAGGGCCCAAAAAGTAGCGCACGGGGGCTCAGGATGCGGGCGGAGTAGTAAATCAGTGGGGAGCTTGGCGGTAAAATCCGATACTAGGCGGTGTGGAGTTCTTTGCTAAGACACCGGGGGAGCCGATTTTTGGTTTAGAGAAACTTGGGAGAAAATGAAGGTGGCCAGGGAGCTAACGTTTTGGGACCGGCCCTGGGCAAAAGAGCGTCACCTCCCGGGGGCCTGGGAGAAACGGGCTCAGATGTGGTGGTCCATCCTGCCGCCGCGCAACAGCACACAGCAGCGCCCCCGTGGCCCAGCCCTTGCGCCAGTCAAGGCTCCCCCCCTCGGGAGAAGGGAGTGGTTTCTTTTTGACATATCTCCCGGGCCAGATGCCCTGCTCCCCGCTATCATGGAGCCAAACGCGTTCAGCGAGGCATTTTCAAGAGAAAAACAGTATGCTCCAACCATCTAAGGTGCGGCTGACCGGTCCTGTCCAAGTTGTTTGGGACTGCAGTCCCTCCCTTTCCCAAAAGGTAGACTTGCACCGTTCAGAGAACTTTATGGCTTGTGCCGAGCGAGAAGGAATTCCAACCGAACTTTTTCCCCAAAAAAGGGAGCCGCACTATAAAAATTTAGAAACAGAAGGTGGGGCAGTCCGAGCTTACGGTTTTTTCCAAGGTGCACGGCAGCGGGACGTCTGGAGCTGAACTACGGTCAGTGCCCGTACATAAACCCCTTTCGGCCCACTGGGTGAAAGTGCTTCCAGCCCGGCACCCAACAACTTGGGCAGGGAAAGCCGTTTCCCCTCAAATTGTCAAACTGTGCACCTGCCCAATGTCCCCCTCCTCCTTCTCCACCACCCCCAATTACCTCCACAAGTAGTCATATACCCCCAAAGTGTAGGGCACAGCGTGTCACGCGTTTACACCCGGCTTGCCCCGGCGAACGAAGTCACACAGGGGAGGAACTGCTCCGGTCATGAGCAAGAAATCGATGTGGGCTTTTTCCCGCCAACTGCAAAACGAACCATGGTGCGGGGCAAAGGGGGGACATGGGGTTCCGCGCTGCCGGGAGGGGTGGTCCATGCACCTTCATGGCGCACGTGTTCAATTGGTTGTGAAAGGTTCCCGAAGTCTTCCACGATCTTTAAACATTCTGAAAATGGCCAGGAAAAAATGTGCATGCACTTTATCCATTGTACAAACCGGAACACCCTCCCCCGATTTCGCGGGGAAGGGCCTCCCCCCCCACACCTTGAATGCGATTTTTCCCCCCGCGGAATTCCACCGCCTGTTGGACCCACGTATAAAGAGAAGGCCCTTAAAGATTTTTTGGATCCAGGCGACAGAAGTACTCCCCTTGTAAATTTGTGTCGCCAGTGGCAGCTATGCGTGACACCTTTCCCTTTGTTGAGGCCCTTGAGGGGCCCAGTTATTTGTCATCGCCAAATACGGAAATTTAATAAAATCATTTCCCCTGCTTCATGTCTGAACAGAGCTGAAAAATCTGTCTGGGGGGGCTGGGGACGTGGCGACTACATCTCAGGCCACATAGTCCGGTGGGGAAATGGATGGGGGAGGGGGGGAGGAGGACATTTTGGGCAGAAACATTGTTGGGGAAATGAGTGGATTTTTTCCCAGGTGAAAGAGAGGAGGAGAGGGGAACTGGAGGAGGGGATGGAGAGAGGAAAACAAGGGAATTGACCCCCCCGCACCGTGGCAGTTACAGTGGAAATGGAGGCAGGGAGCCCTCGGAGTCATTTTGGGGGAAAGGCCCGAGCTTTCTTTTTTGCCTGGTAGTGACAGCCCAAAAGTCGCATCCGCAGAGGGTGATTCTGGGTCTCCCCCATTAGCCCCCGCTCCGGTCCAAAAAGGGAGCTTTTTCCCCGTATTGAAGGGAAGACAAACTCAAAACTTTGGGAAATCCTCCTAACAGTTTGGGTGCTGCCTATGTGGGCTCGTCCCTCCTCTGCAGGTCTGACCGGGGGGGTTTTCCCCGGCCCGTACTACTGCCCCCCGGGGTGCTGGGGGGAAGGGGGTGGGGGGGGGGGGGTAGGGCGTACCGCTCCTCATAGTAAAAAAGTTGGGGTTTATGAGGCACTTCCTTCACCGCCTTGGGAGGGCAGTCCCAGCGCAGCAGCACAGGACCCGGGCAGCCCTGAACCAAAAGGTTGTGGCTACTTTGGCACACTTGCCACTCATTAGAAGATCGTGGGGTAACTGGGCGCCAAAACTGGTGTGTGGCCGAAAATTGCCGAGTTTTCAGTGGAGAAACGTCCTGCCCGGCCGTGTGTGCATCAGGCGGGTGTTCGGCGGCGGGGGGGCCCTGTTTCCCCCCAAAGGGGAAACCCCCCCTTTTCCCCGGGAAATTGTGGAATGCTGACCTTTGTCAAGATGGGGAATCAGGCGTGGTCGGCCCGTTTCCACACAAATGCCTTAGGCGTCAGTTGGGTTCAAAACCTCCCAAACCCCTATTCTGATGCGCCACCGCCTGATGCCCCAATTCTGACGTTTTTCCATCTGCCTACCCCTCTTTACCGGTTGGGATTGCCACCCACCTAAAACCCTTTTCTTTTTGCCACTTTGACCTATGCTGCTCTGTGTTGCTGTTGCCGTGCATCCCCAAAGTGTCATTGTGCCATGTCGACCCTCGCTGCGTTGGGTGCGCCTGTCTTCCACAATGGTCATGTGCCCTGCCTACCTTGCTGCGAGCCCTGACCTCCGTCTCAGTCTTTTGCCACTCTGTGGCTTCTCCTGTTTTGCCATGTCCAGAAAGTCATTGTGCCACTGCCGATCCTGCTGCTGCTGTCGTGCCTCCCCAAATGTTATTTTGCCCTCTGTGGCCCAATACTGTTTGCCGCTCCAAATGCATTGTGCCAATTCTGACTTACTGTGCCGCGTGCCTCCCACAGTGTGATTTTTCCCCTCTTGGCCTAATAGTTTTGCCCCCCTCCAGAATGTCATTGTGCCCCTGCCCTTTTCATGTACTTTCTGTGTTTGACCTCCCCCACTGTTCATTTTGCCATCGTCCTAATCTGTTTTCCGCCCCAAGAAGTTTTTGTGCCCCCTGCCGGGCCTCATACGCGCCGCCGGACCTCCACAGTGTGATTGTGCCCTTTTTTGGTTAATACTGTTTTGCCCCCTCCAGATGTCATTGTGCCCTGCCTATTATCTGCTCCCCCGTGCCTCCACCTGTGTGATTGTGCCACTTGTGGCCTAATACTGTTTTGCCGCTCCAGTGATTGTGCCACTGCTAAACTCATACTGCTGCCCCCAACCCCCTGCTCTCATCATTTTTTGCCACCCTGTGGCTTCCTCGTGTTTTGCCCCCCTCCAATGTATTTTGCCCCTGCCGACCTTTTTGTGTGGTGCCGCCGTCCCTCCCCAACTCTTCACAATGTTTCCCCTAGCTTGTTGTTTTTTTTTCCAGCTTTCGGGCAGATTTATCAGGCTACATTCCCCCCTTGAGTTTTTTGGTCAGTTTTGCCCTCTTAAGTGCCCAGGGAATTTTAAAAGTGAAGTGATTCTAAGAGCGGCAGCAGTCATCTGCGTGTCATACTAAAACACAACATTGTATGAAGCCCAAAACCAAGCTCCCTCTGCATTTTTAAAGCAGGCACAACGTTCTACAACCCCCTGCAGGCTCTGTGCAGCCTGGAAATAGCTGCTTTTTAATTCGGAACGAAACTAATTTTGTCAGGAAATTCGGCGAAGTGACCGAATCGAATTTTTGAGAAATTCGCCCATCTCTACATATAATGTGCTGGGAAACCAAAGAAAAAATATTTGTGGGTTGGAATGGGAAAAAAAATACAGCTGCATTATTTTTGGGGGCTTTTATTTTTATGAAGCTCACTGTGCATATTGTGAAAGCTCCTGCTTGCTCCATACATCCTTCCAACATTGTGACATAAACTTACAAAAAGTGTTGGAAAAGGATTAAACTCATAACCACAGGCAAAGAGATAGGCCCACACCGGATCAATAGATCAATGCTGGGCCAACAGTCAGTGTGGGGCCTCTGAGTGGCTTAAGTATGCTTCTTCCTGTGACAGCTCATGATATTAGTAATAAGCACTTGATTTTAACGCAAGGCACAGTGTAAAGGATGTCTTTTTAGATCCACCTGCCCCTTGACTCCACCAGGATTTTAAAATTGCATATCAAAAGTCGCTGTGGAAAGTGTCTTAGGTGGTGCTGCGCCAAAGTTGAGTTAATGCTTATGTTTGAACCTGCATTTTATAAATGTGTTGCATTAATCAAACTACCATGTGACAAAAAGTGTCAGACTAATTTTGTCTTAGCCTCGTGACTTCCAAAATGTCATGAATAACAACGGCAGAAATGTGATGCAGATAAAAGTATCAGTCTTGTTGGACAGACTCATTGTTTTTGGCATGAATGCTTTATGAATATGTTGGATATGACACACACCATTCTTTATCATAAACTATGCCAGCAAACTAGTTCAGCCACTTTTATACATCTGGCCCAAAGTGTATGCATTTCAAACAAGTAAAACTTCCCTATTCAGATAACATTGCTACAAAAAAGCACTAAATTACAAGCATCAAATTAACCCCTTAAGGACCCAGGGGCCCGTTTTTGGGCCCTTATG
>JAODAL010060023.1:0-21123 GCA_025379985.1 Phyllomedusa bahiana | reverse complement strand
GTCCTTTTTTCTGGTATACCCCTTTGGGGGTTAGGGAGCTTGCCTACAAACTTTTGGGTCCTTGGTATCAGCCATTGCCGGGTTAGGAGCTCTGCCTACAATCTATTGTCCTCTGGTATCACCCATTGCAGGGTTAGGAGCTTCCCTCATCTATTGTTTCGGGTTATCAGCCATTGCCGGGTTAGGAGCTCTGCCTACAATCTATTGTCCTCTGGTATCAGCCATTGCAGGGTTAGGAGCTCTGCCTACAATCTATTGTCCTCTGGTATCAGCCATTGCAGGGTTAGGAGCTCTGCCTACAATCTATTGTCCTCTGGTATCAGCCATTGCCGGGTTAGGAGCTCTGCCTACAATCTATTGTCCCTCTGGTATCACCCTTTTTGCAGGGTTGGGCTCTGCTACAATTTTTGTCCTTGGTATCGCCATTGCCGGTTAGGAGCTTCCTCAATTATTGTCTCTGGTTCAGTTTCCCCGGGGTTAGGGCCCCTGCCTACAATCTATTGTCCTCTGGTATCAGCCATTGCCGGGCTAGGAGCTCTGCCTACAATCTATTGTCCTCTGGTATCAGCCATTGCAGGGTTAGGAGCTCTGCCTACAATCTATTGTCCTCTGGTATCAGCCATTGCAGGGTTAGGAGTTTTCCCTAAATCTTTGTCTTGGTACCCCTTTCCCTGGGTTGGAGCTCTCCTACAACTTTTCCCTCTGGTATCAGCTTTCCCCGGGTTAGGAGCTCTGTCCTACAATCTATTGCCCTTGGTATCCCCATTGCGGGTTGGGAGTCTCCCTTACAATCTTTTGTCCTTGGTTCTTTGGGCCCGCTGTTTTCCCCATACCCAATGCTGACCCCTCCGGCCCCCGGTGCACCCCTCCTGCTTGTTCTCTGGGTGCAGGGCGGCTCTCCTGTGAGTGTTTGGGGCCCCCTGGTGCAGCCTTCAGGTCATGCACTGGGGAGGTCTTACCTTGTCGCTGTCCACAGTGTTCTGCGAGGTCCGGGAGGCGTGGGATGGTGTCGGGGGCTGCTCCCGCCCAATGTCCAGTCCTCCGGGCCGCCCCCTGCAGGGAGACGACACGCCCGTTACCTGGGCAACAAGGCTCCGCGCCCACACAGCGCCCTCCGCTGGTGCCGGACACTAAAGACCCCGCATAGCGCCCCCCCCCCCACCCCCCCCCCCCCCCCCCCGCGGGACCCGGAAACTTCATCCCCCGCAGAGCCCCCCCCCCCCCCCCCCCCCCCCGAGGAACCCGGGAAAATATAGCCCCCGCGAGCGCCCCCCCCCCCCCCCCGCAGGGGGGAACTATGGCCCCAGCAGAGCCCCCCCCCCTCCCCCCGGGGGGACACTATAGACCCAGCGAGCGCCCCCCCCCCCCCCCGCGGGAAACCGGACACTATAACCAGCAGAGCGCGTTCCCCCCCCCCCCCCCCCCCCCCCCGCAGGACCCGGACACTATGACCCAGCACTGCCCCCCCCCCCAGGGCCCCGGCCCCTATAGACCCGCGGGAGCGCCCCCCCCCCTCCCCGGGGAGCCGGACATGTAGACCCACCCCAGAGCCCCCCCCGCAGGAGGGGAATGTGGGCCCCGGAGCGGCCCCCCGCTGGGCGGACACTTAGCCCCAGCAGAGCGGCCCCGGGGGACCCGGACCTATAGACCAGCGAGCGGCCCCGCGGGAGCCGGACCTATAGCCCCAGCAGAGGGCCCCTGCTGGAGCCGGACCTATAGCCCGCAGAGCGGCCCCCGAGGGCCGAAAACTATAGCCCCAGCAGGGGGGCTGGACACTATGACCCAGCAGAGCGCCCCCCCCCCCCCCCCCCCCCCCCCGAGGGCCGGACACTGTTAGCCCCGCAGAGCCCCCCCCCCCCGCGGGGCCCGGACATGTAGCCCCAGCAGGGGGCCCCCTGTGGAGCCGGACACTATAGACCAGCAGAGCGGCCCCCCCCGCAGGAGCCGGAAAACCTTAGACCCAGCAAGCTCCCCCCCCCCCCCCCCCGCAGGGCCGGACACTGTAGACCCAGAGAGCGGCCCTGTGGAGCCGGACACTAGGGGAAACCCAAGAGAGGGGCCCCGCAGGACGAACACTTTGACACAGAGAGGGGCCCCCGCAGGACCCCAGAACTATGCCCCAGCAGAGCGGGAGCCGGACACTATGCCCCGCAGAGCGGCCCGCAGGAGCCGGACACTAAAACCCCAGCAGAGCGGCCCTGCTGGGGCGGACATATAGCCCCCAGCAGAGCGGCCCCCGCAGGAGCCGGACACTATAGACCCAGCAGAGCGGGAGCTGGACACTCTAGACCCAGCAGAGCGCCCCCCCCCCCCCCCCGCAGGACCCGGAAAATGTAGCCCCAGCAGGGCCCCCCCCCGCAGGACCCGGACACTGTAGCCCCAGCAGAGGGCCCCCCGTGGAGCGGCATATAGACCCGCAGGGGCCTCGCGGAGCCGGCCCACTATAGCCCCAGCAGAGGGGCCCCCGCAGGAGGGACACTAAGCCCCAGCAGAGGCCCCCGCAGGAGCCGGACACTATGCCCCAGAGAGCGGTCCGCAGGAGCGGACACTATAGGACCAGCAGAGCGTCCCCCGCGGACCCGGACACTATAGACCAGCGGCGGCCCCCGCAGGAGCCGGACACTATAGGACCCAGCAGAGCGGCCCGCAGGAGCGGACACGTAGACCCAGCAGAGCGGCCCCGCTGGGTGCCGGACACTGTGACCGGGGCCCAGAAGCGGCCCGCTGGACCCGGACACTATGACCCAGCAGAGCGGCCCCGCTGGACCCGGACACTATAGACCCAGCAGAGCGGCCCCCGCAGGAGCCGGACACTATAGACCCAGCAGAGCGGCCCCCGCAGGAAGCGACACTATTGACCAGCAGAGCGGCCCCCGCAGGAGCCGGACACTATAGACCCAGCAGAGCGGGAGCCGGACACTATAGACCCAGCAGAGCGGCCCCCGCAGGAGCCGGACACTATAGACCCAGCAGAGCGGCCCCCGCAGGAGCCAGACACTATAGACCTAGCAGAGCGGGAGCCGGACACTATAGACCCAGCAGAGCGGCCCCCGCAGGAGCCGGACACTATAGACCCAGCAGAGCGGCCCCGCAGGAGCGGGACACTTAGACCCAGCAGACCCGGACCACTATGACCCTGCAGAGCCGGACTCTATAGACCCTGCAGAGCCGGACACTATAGACCCAGCAGAGCCGGACACTATAGACCCAGCAGAGCGGCCCCCGCAGGAGCCGGACACTATAGACCCAGCAGAGCGGCCCCCGCAGGAGCCGGACACTATAGACCCAGCAGAGCGGCCCCCGCAGGAGCCGGACACTATAGACCCAGCAGAGCGGCCCCTGCAGGAGCCGGACACTATAGACCCAGCAGAGGGCCCCGAGGAGCCGGACACTATAGACCCAGCAGAGCGGGAGCTGGACACTATAGACCCAGCAGAGCGCCCCCCCGCAGGAGCCGGACACTATAGACCCAGCAGAGCGGCCCCCGCCACAGGCCGAGAGCCAGAACCACATCGGTTGCTCCGACCTCAGATGAGACTCGGGTCGTGTGGGGTGAGGGGCGCGGCCAATGTTACAGATCACACAAAGATCTGTCACACCCCGCGGTCCGCGCCTCGTGCGGTTACGTGGGTGGTCCGCGCCTCGTGCGGTTACGTGGGTGGTCCGCGCCTCGTGCGGTTACGTGGGTGGTCCGCGCCTCGTGCGGTTACGTGGGTGGTCCGCGCCTCTCACCTCTTGCTGTTGTTCCTCTGCTTGGCCGGGGTCTTCGGGGGTTGGATCGGCTCCTTCAGGGCTCCCTTCAGGTGGATCGTCCGCTCCTGGATCACCTCCCGGATGTTTTTGATCCACTCTTGTTTTACTTCGATGCTCGATGCCTGCGGATAAAGACAACGTGAGGCCAAAGTCGCTCCTTACCAGACACAGCCTCAGAGCAGCACTCACGATGCTGCCACATTCTGTAAAGGCTGCACTTCTGCTGCCGGATCTTTCCATACAAAAATATACTGAGCCACTAGATTACTTATTCCAAACCAATTATAACTTACATCAGTTCCAGCACTCCAGTCACATCCAGAGCTGCAGTCACGGCCAGAGCTGCAGTCACATCACATACTCCAGTCACATCCAGAGCTGCAGTCACATCACATACTCCAGTCACATCCAGAGCTTCAATCACATCATGTGCTCCAGTCACATCTAGAGCTGCTGTGATTAGAGCATGTGATGTGACTGCAGCTCTGGATGTGACTGGAGTATGTGATGTGACTGCAGCTCTGGTTGTGACTGGAGTATGTGATGTGACTGCAGCTGTGGTTCTGACAGGAGTATGTGATGTGACTGCAGCTGTGGTTCTGACAGGAGTATGTGATGTTGCTCCAGCGGTGGTTGTGACTGGAGTATGTGATGTTGCTGCAGCCGTGGTTGTGACTGGAGTATGTGATGTTGCTGCAGCCGTGGTTGTGACTGGAGTATGTGATTGTTGCTTGCTACAGCCTGGTTGGGGACTGGAGTATGTGATGTTGCTGCAGCCGTGGTTGTGACTGGAGTATGTGATGTGACTGCAGCTGTGGATGTGACTGGAGTATGTGATGTGACTGCAGCTGTGGATGTGACTGGAGTATGTGATGTGACTGCAGCTGTGGATGTGACTGGAGTATGTGATGTGACTGCAGCTGTGGTTGTGTCTGGAGTATGTGATGTGACTGCAGCTGTGGTTGTGGCTGGAGTATGTGATGTGACTGCAGCTGTGGTTGGAGTATGTGATGTGACTGCAGCTCTGGTTGTGACTGGAATATGTGATGTTGCTGCAGCTGTGGTTGTGACTGGAATATGTGATGTTGCTGCAGCTGTGGTTGTGACTGGAGTATGTGAATCAGATCATAGGTCAAATTGCCGAGGAGAACTAACCTTCAGGACGGTTTTATTGTCGGAGGACGGCGTTCGACCCGACCACAGGGCGAATTTGCAGGAGTCCCCCTCCACGTGCTCCGTCACCCCCAGCTCCGTGGTCTGGAGGAACAATGGAAGAGCATTAATACAAAGGTTGTTTTACCTCTGCCTCCCGTCACCAATAGATACTTCCATGGGTTAGATTCAGATGACGAAAATGCCGTCCTGATGGGATGGTGTCACAGCTGAGGGATTGTCACAGCTGCATCAGTGAAGAGAATCCTAAGGCCATGTGCACTCGGCTTTTTCTGGGACGTAATTCAGTCCGTAATTACGCGCCGAAGTGCGCCAATTATGGGCTGAAACCGTCCCAGTAACTACGGTAATGCACAGTTCTCATAGAGAACTATGCATTACGGCTCCTCTCCCTGTTCGGCGAATACGCCGACGGGGGAGATAATTGACAGGTCACTTTCTAGCGGCGTATACGCGCCGCTAGCAATGACTGTCTATAGGCCGGCGAACTGCTCCCCCGCTCCCGCCCCCGGCCACACGGCGTAATTGCGGGGCGGACTTACGCCCCGCAGTTAAGCCGTGTGAACATGGCCTTAGGCTGCTTTCACACAGCGCAGTTCTGGTGCAGTCTTAGCTGCTTTCACACAGCGCAGTTCTGGTGCAGTCTTGGCTGCTTTCACACAGCGCAGTTCTGGTGCAGTCTTGGCTGCTTTCACACAGCGCAGTTCTGGTGCAGTCTTAGCTGCTTTCACACAGCGCAGTTCTGGTGCAGTCTTGGCTGCTTTCACAAAAGCGCAGTTCTGGTGCAGTCTTGGCTGCTTTCACACAGCGCAGTTCTGGTGCAGTCTTGGCTGCTTTCACACAGCGCAGTTCTGGTGCAGTCTTAGCTGCGCTCCCACGCGGTGCGTTTTTGGTGCTTTTTTTCAATGCGTTTTCTGTGCAGGAAGGCAGATCAGATAATGCTGTACATTGCTGCACAAAAATCGCGGCAAAAATCGCGGTAAAATCAGGGTAATTACCGCGGTTTTTGTGCAGCAATGTACAGCATTATCTGATCTGCCTTCCTGCACAGAAAACGCATTGAAAAAACGCACCAAAAACGCACCGCGTGAGGGCGCCCTTGAGCGGCCTTTGTTCCCAGCGGCTGCTTCCAGTTGTCTAAATTGTTCAGAAAGGTTTGAAGTCAGGAATCGGTGACCGTGTGACGTCTGGTGGATACAAGCGCATTGATCCGGCACCTTCCAAACAGTTTAGAGAAGTGAAAGGAGCTGCTGCTAATAAAACTGCACCAAAACTGCGCTGTATCAGTCTGGAGTGCAGGATACAAATGTAACAGACCCTCAGCTGTGAGCAATAATCCCTAAAGGCAGATTTCAGGCTTCTTGATGTAGCAGGTTTCCATTCACTGCTGATTGGACTGCACTGTCCCTTTATGCCTCAGTGTTATTGCCCTCCTGGGGTATTACTATTGCCCCTCTGCCATCAGACCTGTCATGATTGTACCATTAGTACCTTCACACCTCACCATTGTTGCCCCCTGTTGTATCACTATTGCTCCCCCTGCACATCGGGCTGGGGTCATACCAGCGGCATCTGCCCCCGGTGTTGTTACCCCTTCCCCCACCCCAACAAGTATCACTATTGCCCCCTCACATCTCGGTCATTTCAGCAGCACCTGCTCTCTGTGTTGTTTGCCCCCCCCCCCCCCAGGGTATCACTATTGCCCCCTCGTACCAGCAGCACCTGCCCTCATTGTTGTTGCCCCCCCAGGGTATCACTATTGCCCCCTCGTACCAGCAGCTTGTTCTTGTAAACATATTTCGTGTGTCCTGTGGAGTCTTTAATCTCTTTGCTGAACACCAGGGAGATCTCGAACAGGAAGAGGTGCCGGTCGCGCCCCTTGCGGATCAGAGATTTGGGGTCCCACACCTGGAAGGGGGGCGGGTGGTTTTTGCCCGGGGGTGCGGGGATTTGTAAGTGAGGGCGGGGGGGGGAAACCTACGGGGGTTTTGTGGGACTTGTAGTAGGGGGGGCCCGGTTTGATAAAAAAGGGGGGCCGGGGTGGGCTTTTGTAGTGAGGGGGGCGGTGCCCTGGGGGTTTGCTGGGATTTAAAGTGAGGGGGGCGGTGACCTGACAGGGGGTCCTGGGGACGGTAGTGAGGGCGGGCGGTCCAAGGGGGGTCGGTGGGACTTTAGTGAGGGGGGGGTGAGCCCGGGGGTCTGCTGGGGACTGTATGATGGGGGGGGTGACTTAAAAGGGGCCCGGGGGATTTGTTGTAGGGCGGGGTATCAGGGGCCCCTGGGGCCCCTGTATAAAGGGCCGGGGTGCCGGGACGGGGGATCTGTGGGATTTGTATGGGGCGGGGATACCTGAAGGGGCCTGCTAAAACTTGTGTGGGGGGGGGGGGTGGACCCGGGGCCCTCGGGACTTGGTGAGGGCGGGCGGGGAAGGGGCCCTGGGAGATTGGGGGCGGCTGCCTTGACCGGGGCCCTCTGGGGAAAGGGGTTGGGGGGGGCGGGGATGACGGGGGTTGCTGGGACTTGAGGAGGGCGGGCGTTGACAGGGGGCCCTGCGGGACTTTAGTGAGGGCGGGGGGGTGACATGCAGGGGGGTCTGGGGGACTTGTGTGAGGGGGGGGGGTGACCTGACAGGGGGTCCTGCTGGGCTTGTAGTGGGGCGGCGGTGACCGACAGGGGCCCTGTGGGATTGTAGTGAGGGCGGGCGGTGCCCTGACGGGGGGTCTTGCTGGGACTTGTAGTGAGGGCGGGCGGTGACCTGCAGGGGATCCTGCTGGGACTTGTGTGAGGGGGGGTGCCCTGCAGGGGTCTGGGGGATTTTAGTGAGGGCGGGGGGGGGAAGGGGGTCCGCTGGGATTGTTTTGAGGGCGGGGATGACTGGGGGCTGTGGGATTGTAGTGAGGGCGGTGCCCTGACAGGGGATCTGGGGGGACTTTAGTGGGGCGGGCGGGAACGGGGCCCTGCTGGGACTTGTAGTGAGGGGGGCATAAACGGGGGGCCCCTGCGGGGGCTTGTCGTGGGGGGGGGATGACAGGGTCTGTGGGACTTGTAGTGGGGGGCGGTGACAGGGGGCCCTGCTGGGCTGTAGTGAGGGGGGCCCGGGTGCCCTGAAGGGGGTCTGCGGGTTTTGTAGTGAGGGGGGGGTGCCTGACAGGGGTCCGCTGGGACTTGTGTGAGGGCGGGGGTGACCTAAAGGGGGGCCCTGTGGGACTTTTATGAGGGGGGCGATGACCTAAACAGGGGGGTCTGCTGGGCTTGTAGTGAGGGGGGCGGGCTGACAGGGGGCCTGTGGGATTGTGTGAGGGGGGCGGTGACCTGACGGGGGGGGCCCTTTGGGACTTGTAGGGGGAGGGGGGGTTGGTGACCGACAGGGGGTCCTGTTTTGGGATTGTATGAGGCGGGGGGGGGATGACGGGGGGCCCTGTGGGACTTTGTGAGGGCGGGCGGATGACAGGGGGTCCTGTGGGATTGTTTTGAGGGGGGCATGACCGACAGGGGGTCCTGTGGGACTTGTGTGAGGGCGGGCGGGGTTGACAGGGGGTCCTGCGGGGGACTTGTAGTGAGGGCGGGGGTTTACTGACGGGGGGTCCTGGGGCTTTAGTGGGGGCGGGGGGTGACCTGACGGGGGGGTCCTGCTGGGATTGTATGAGGGCGGGCGGGGGACTGACAGGGGGCCCTGCGGGACTTGTGGGGGGCGGGCGGTGACCTGACGGGGGCCCTGCTGGGGATTGTAGTGAGGGCGGGGGGGTGCGGGGGGCCCCGTGGGACTTGTAGTGGGGGCGGGAGTGACGACAGGGGGTTGGGGGACTTGTAGTGAGGGCGGGCGGGGGCCCTGCGGGGGGTCTGCTGGGATTGTATTGGGGGGGGGTTTGAGGGAAAGGGGCCCTGTGGCTTGTAGGAGGGCGGGGGGTGACCGCAGGGGGCCCGCTGGGATTGTAGTGGGGGCGGGCGGTGACGACAGGGGCCCTGTGGGACTGTAGTGAGGGCGGGCGGTGACCTGACAGGGGTTGCTGGGACTTGTAGTGAGGGGGGGGGTGGACTGACAGGGGTCTGCTGGATTGTAGTGAGGCAAGCAGGGCTGTGATCTGACGGGGGTCCTGCCTGGGATTACGCAGTGAGGTGGGGCGTAGGGCCTGACAGGGCGTTCCTGCTGGAATTGTTAGTTGAGGGCGGGCGGTGGACTGACGGGTGGTACCTGCTGGGACTTGTAGTTGAGGGCGGAGCGGTTGGAACTGTACAGGGGTCTGCTGGGACTTGTGTGAGTACGGGCGTGACCTTTGAGGGGTTCCTGCTGGATTGTAGTGAGTGACCCCGGGTTCGTGACCTGACAGGGTCCTTGCCATTGGTACTTGTAGTGGAGGGCTGGTTGATCTAGGGGGTCCCTGCTGGGACTTGTAGTGAGCGGCGGGCGGTGACCCCTGACAGGGGATCCTGCTGTGGACTTGTAGTGAGGGCGGCGTGTTGACTGACAGGGGTCACTGCCCTGGGACCTGTAGTGAGGGCGGGCCGGTGACCCTGACAGGGGATCCTGCTGGGACTTGTATCGTGCGGGCGGTTGAACGGACAGGGCGGTCCTGCTAGGAGATTGTAGTTGGGGGCGGGCGTGACTGACAGGGCGGTCCTGCTCGGAACCTGTAGTCGAGGGCGGGCGATGACCTGACAGGGGGTCCTGCTGGGACTTGTAGTGAGGGCGGGCGATGACAGGGGGTCCTGCTGGGACTTGTAGTGAGGGCGGGCGGTGACCTGACAGGGGGTCCTGCTGGGACTTGTAGTGAGGGCGGGCGATGACCTGACAGGGGGTCCTGCTGGGACTTGTAGTGAGGGCGGGCGGTGACCTGACAGGGGGTCCTGCTGGGACTTGTAGTGAGGGCGGGCGGTGGACTGACAGGGGGTCCTGCTGGGACTTGTAGTGAGGGCGGGCGGTGACCTGACAGGGGGGTCCTGATGGGACTGTAGTGAGGGCGGGCGGTGACAGGGGTTCCTGCTGGGACTTGTAGTGAGGGCGGGCGGTGACCTGACAGGGGGTCCTGCTGGGACTTGTAGTGAGGGCGGGCGGTGGACTGACCGGGGGTCCTGCTGGGACTTGTAGTGAGGGCGGGCGATGACCTGACAGGGGGTCCTGCTGGGACTTGTAGTGAGGGCGGGCGGTGACCTGACAGGGGGTCCTGCTGGGACTTGTAGTGAGGGCGGGCGGTGACCTGACAGGGGGTCCTGCTGGGACTTGTAGTGAGGGCGGGCGGTGACAGGGGGTCCTGCTGGGACTTGTAGTGAGGGCGGGCGGTGACAGGGGTCCTGCTGGGACTTGTAGTGAGGGCGGGCGAGTGACGACAGGGGTCCTGCTGGGACTTGTAGTGAGGGCGGGCGATGACAGGGGGTCCTGCTGGGACTTGTAGTGAGGGCGGGCGATGACCTGACAGGGGGTCCTGCTGGGACTTGTAGTGAGGGCGGGCGATGACCTGACAGGGGATCCTGCTGGATTGTAGTGAGGGCGGCGCGGACTGACAGGGGGTCCTGCTGGGACTTGTAGTGAGGGCGGGCGGTGACCTGACAGGGGGGTCGTGCTGGGACTTATGGTGAGGGCGGGAGGTGACCTGACAGGGGGTCCTGCTGGGACTTGTAGTGAGGGCGGGCGGTGACAGGGGGCCCTGCTGGGACTTGTAGTGAGGGCGGGCGGTGACAGGGGGCCCTGCTGGGACTTGTAGTGAGGGCGGGCGGTGACCTGACAGGGGATCCTGCTGGGACTTGTAGTGAGGGCGGGCGGTGACCTGACAGGGGGCCCTGCTGGGACTTGTAGTGAGGGCGGGCGGTGACCTGACAGGGGATCCTGCTGGGACTTGTAGTGAGGGCGGGCGATGACAGGGGGTCCTGCTGGGACTTGTAGTGAGGGCGGGCGATGACAGGGGGTCCTGCTGGGACTTGTAGTGAGGGCGGGCTGTGGACTGACAGGGGGTCCTGCTGGGACTTGTAGTGAGGGCGGGCGGTGACCTGACAGGGGGCCTGCTGGGACTGGTCGTGAGGGCGGGCGGTGCCTGGGGGTCCTGCTGGGACTTGTAGTGAGGGCGGGCGGTGGACTGACAGGGGGTCCTGCTGGGACTTGTAGTGTGGGCGGGCGGTGACCTGACAGGGGGTCCTGCTGGGACTTGTAGTGAGGGCGGGTGGTGACAGGGGGTCCTGCTGGGACTTGTAGTGAGGGCGGGCGGTGACCTGACAGGGGGTCCTGCTGGGACTTGTAGTGAGGGCGGGCGGGACTGACAGGGGGTCCTGCTGGGAGGTGTCGGGTGGGCGGGCGGTGACCTGACAGGGGGTCCTGCTGGGACTTGTAGTGAGGGCGGGCGGTGACCTGACAGGGGGTCCTGCTGGGACTTGTAGTGGGGGCGGGCGGTGGCTGACAGGGGTCCTGCTGGGAACTTGTGTGAGGGCGGGCGGTGGCCTGACAGGGGTCCTGCTGGGACTTGTGTGAGGGCGGCGCGGTGGCTAAAGGGGGCCCTGCTGGGACTTGTAGTGAGGGCGGGCGGTGGCCTGACAGGGGGTCCTGCTGGGACTTGTAGTGAGGGCGTGCGGTGACCTGACAGGGGTCTGCTGGGACTTGTAGTGAGGGCGAGCGGTGACCTGACAGGGGGTCCTGCTGGGACTTGTAGTGAGGGCGAGCGGTGACCTGACAGGGGGTCCTGCTGGGACTTGTAGTGAGGGCGAGCGGTGACCGGAACGGGGGTCCTGCTGGGACTTGTAGTGAGGGCGAGCGGTGACCTGACAGGGGGTCCTGCTGGGACTTGTAGTGAGGGCGGGAGATGACCTGACAGGGGGTCCTGGTGGGGCATGTAGTGAGGGCGGGCGGTGACCTGACAGGGGGTCCTGCTGGGACTTGTAGTGAGGGCGGGCGGTGACCTGACAGGGGGTCCTGCTGGGACTTGTAGTGAGGGCGGGCGGTGACCTGACAGGGGGTCCTGCTGGGACTTGTAGTGAGGGCGAGCGGTGACCTGACAGGGGGTCCTGCTGGGACTTGTAGTTCCCTTGCGGGCGCTCACCTTCCAGCATGCTGACGTGCATGGCGTCGTTGGCTCTCTTCGGCACGCTCAGCATCACCTCCAGGCCGTCCTTGATCTCACCTTTGCCCTCCTCGCAGCAGGTCAGCAGCTCCTGGCGGAGAGATGGAAAGATCCGGAAATAGAGAGAATCCGTACAGAACCCAGAGCCGGAAATATCTGTCACATCCATGCAATGGAAACTAACACAGGAACCATCCGGGAGCCTGCACCCGGGGCACCCACAGGGGCCCGAGCACAGGACCGCCACACATATATTACACTCCAGTCACATCCAGAGCTGCAGTAATAATCCTGCTGTTATATCATGTTATACTCCAGTCACATCCAGAGCTGCAGTCACTATTCTGCCGTTACACCATGTCGTATCCTCCAGTCACATCCAGAGCTGCAGTCACTATTCTGCTGTTACATCGTGTCTTATCCTCCAGTCACATCCAGAGCTGCAGTCACTATTCTGCTGTTACATCGTGTCTTTTCCTCCAGTCACTTCCCGAGCTGCAGTCACTATTCGGCTGTTACATCGTGTCGTATCCTCCAGTCACATCCAGAGCTGCAGTCACTATTCTGCTGTTACATCGTGTCTTATACTCCAGTCACATCCAGAGCTGCGGTCACTATTCTGCTGTTACATTGTGTCTTATACTCCAGTCACATCCAGAGCTGCACTCACTATTCTTCTAGATCACCCTAAGAATTCCTCAGTATTGTTCTGATAGACCCCATCTAACAGTGCAGCTCCCATGATGCACTGCGAGACAGATGGTACCGGGCATAAGCACTACATTTCCCACAATACTACGCAGCAGGGGCTGATCTGTATGAAGTAATGTGTCATGTCTCAGGAGCAGCTGGTGCTGCAGCTCTGGATGTGACTGGAGACGTAGTCAGTAGCTGATGGGCGCAGCGGTCGCACCTTGAGCAGCAGTTGGTACTTTGTGATCCTCTGCACGGGTTTGATGAGATACGAGGAGATGGAGTTGGCGAGGCCGTGTCTCTGCTGGATCTCCTGGAATCAGAGGGGAGACGATGAGCGGGAGGTGGGACCCTGGACGCCGCGCTCCCCCGAACACCGCGCTGCCCCCTCCCCCCAACCACCGTGCTGCCCCCGAACACCGCGCTGCCCCCTCCCCCCAACCACCGTGCTGCCCCCCCGATCACCGCGCAGCCCCCCCGACCACCGTGCTGCCCCCCGATCACCGTGCTGCCCCCCCGATCACCGCGCTGCCCCCCCGACCACCGCGCTGCCCCCCCGACCACCGCGCTGCCCCCCCGATCACCGCGCTGCCCCCCGACCACCGTGCTGCCCCCCCGACCACCGCGCTGCCCCCCCCCGACCCCCGCGCTGCCCCCCGATCACCGCGCTGCCCCCCCGATCACCGCGCTGCCCCCCGACCATCCGCGCTGCCCCCCGACACGCGCTGCCCCCCGACCACCGGCTGCCCCCCTATCACCGTGCTGCCCCCCCGACCACCGCGCTGCCCCCCCGACCACCGTGCTGCCCCCCCCATCACCGTGCTGCCCCCCCGATCACCGTGCTGCCCCCCCCGATCACCGCGCTCTCCCCCAAACACAGCACTCCCCCGATCACCGTGCTGCCCCCCCGACCACCGTGCTGCCCCCGCGACCACCGTGCTGCCCCCGATCACCACGTGCTGCCCCCCCGATCACCGTGCTCTCCCCCAAACACAGCACTCCTCCGACCACCGTGCTCCCCCAAACACAGCACTCCCCAAACCCCGTGCTGCCCCCCCTGACCACCGCGCTCCCCCGACCACCGTGCTCCCCCCGACCACAGCGCTCCCCCCCGACCACCACGCTCCCCAAACACAGCACTCCCCCGACCCCCGTGCGGCCCCCCCCCCCGACCACCGCGCCCCCCCAAACACAGCACTCCCCCGACCCCCGTGCTGCCCCCCCCGACCCACCGCGCTCCCCCAAACACAGCACTCCCCAAACCCCGTGCTGACCCCCGCCCCCCGACCACCGTGCTCCCCCACCGCCTCCCGACCACCGTGCTCCCCCCCGACCACCACGCTCCCCCAAACACAGCACTCCCCCGACCCCGTGCTGCCCCCCCGACCACCGCGCTCCCCCAAACACAGCACTCCCCAAACCCCGTGCTGCCCCCCCGACCACCGCGCTCCCCCGACCACCGTGCTCCCCCCCGACCACAGCGCTGCCCCCCCCCCGACCACCACGCTCCCCCAAACACAGCACTCCCCCGACCCCCGTGCTGCCCCCCCGACCACCGCGCTCCCCCAAACACAGCACTCCCCCGACCCCCGTGCTGCCCCCCTGACCACCACGCTCCCCCAAACACAGCGCACCCCCCCCCGACCACCGCCGCTCCCCCCCCCCCCCGACCACCGCGCTCACATCAAAGAAGGCGCCGGCGTGTTCCAGGATCAGCTGGCTGGAGTCCGGCTTGTTCTTACAATACGTCACATACATCTGAAACTTGTCAGCCTGGAGAGAGAGCAGAATCCATGAGAGGGGCCCCAAATGTTACCCCACACCATAGACGGGCCCTACACCCATCACCAATGACCCTAGAGGGGCCCTACACCCGTCACCAATGACCCTAGAGGGGCCCTACACCCGTCACCAATGACCCTAGAGGGGCCCTACACCCATCACCAGTGACCCTAGAGGGGCCCTACACCCGTCACCAATGACCCTAGAGGGGCCCTACACCCGTCACCAGTGACCCTAGAGGGGCCCTACACCCGTCACCAATGACCCTAGAGGGGCCCTACACCCGTCACCAGTGACCCTAGGGGGGCCCTACACCCATCACCAATGACCCTAGGGGGGCTCTACACCCATCACCAATGACCCTAGAGAGGCCCTACACCCATCACCAATGACCCTAGAGAGGCCCTACACCCATCACCAGTGACCCTAGAGGGGCCCTACACCCATCACCAGTGACCCTAGAGGGCCCTACACCCATCACCAGTGACCCTAGAGGGGCCCTACACCCGTCACCAGTGACCCTAGAGGGGCCCTACACCCGTCACCAATGACCCTAGAGGGGCCCTACACCCGTCACCAGTGACCCTAGAGGGGCCCTACACCAGTCATCAATGACCCTAGATGAGCCCTACTCCCATCTACAGTGACCCTAGATGGGTCCTAAACCCAATGACCCTACACTTATCAGTGACCTTATATGGGCCCTACTCACATCATTAGTGACCCTAGACAGGCCTGACTCCCATGATCAGCGACCCTATATATCTCTGTAGCCCATCATCAGTGACCGTATATACCTCTGTAGCCCATCATCAGTGACCCTATATACCTCTGTAGCCCATCATCAGTGACCCTATATACCTCTGTAGCCCATCATCAGTGACCCTATATATACCTCTGTAGCCCATCATCAGTGATCCTATGTACCTCTGTAGCCCATCATAAGTGACCCTATATACCTCTGTAGCCCATCATAAGTGACCCTATATACCTCTGCAGACCCTATATACCTGTGTAGAACCTATATATCTCTGTAGCCAATCATCAGGGACCCTATATACCTCTGTAGCCCATCATCAGTGACCATATGTACCTCTGTAGCCCATCATAAGTGACCCTATATACCTCTGTAGCCCATCATAAGTGACCCTATATACCTCTGCAGACCCTATATACCTCTGCAGACCCTATATACCTGTGTAGAACCTATATATCTCTGTAGCCAATCATCAGGGACCCTATATACCTCTGTAGCCCATCATCAGGGACCCTATATACCTCTGCAGACCCTATATACCTCTGCAGCCCATCATCAGTGACATTACCCATGTGACGAAGCAGTGCCCGACATCCTCCGGAAGCTGCTCATATTTCTCCAACTCCTTTAAAAAGATGCTGAGAAGAAACAGAGGATTGTGGGTCAGAAGGTTACACACAGTATATAGTATATACCCTCCTCCAGTCTCATGTGACCACAAGGGGGAGGGGTTATATCAACATCACACACCCATCACCTATAGACTAATGCGGGTGGGATCCTGGATACACCGGAACACCATACAGGTGCCACCACCCATAGAGGGAGAGGGGAGGCCGGATACACCGGAACACCATACAGGTGCCACCACCTATAGAGGGAGAGGGGAGGCCGGATACACCGGAACGCCATACAGGTGCCACCACCCATAGAGGGAGAGGGGAGGCCGGATACACCGGAACGCCATACAGGTGCCACCGCCCATAGAGGGAGAGGGGAGGCCGGATACACCGGAACACCATACAGGTGCCACCACCCATAGAGGGAGAGGGGAGGCCGGATACACCGGAACACCATACAGGTGCCACCACCCATAGAGGGAGAGGGGAGGCCGGATACACCGGAACACCATACAGGTGCCACCACCCATAGAGGGAGAGGGGAGGCCGGATACACCGCAACACCATACAGGTGCCACCGCCCATAGAGGGAGAGGGGAGGCCGGATACACCGCAACCACAGACCGGAGCCACCGCCCCCAGAGGGAGAGGCGAGGCCGGAGACACCGGAACGCCATACAGGTGCCTCCACCCATAGAGGGAGAGGAGAGGCCGGATACACCGGAACACCATACAGGTGCCACCACCCATAGAGGGAGAGGGGAGGCCGGATACACCGGAACACCATACAGGTGCCACCGCCCATAGAGGGAGAGGGGAGGCCGGATACACCGCAACAACATACAGGTGCCTCCACCCATAGAGGGAGAGGAGAGGCCGGATACACCGGAACACCATACAGGTGCCACCACCCATAGAGGGAGAGGGGAGGCCGGATACACCGGAACGCCATACAGGTGCCTCCACCCATAGAGGGAGAGGAGAGGCCGGATACACCGGAACACCATACAGGTGCCACCACCCATAGAGGGAGAGGGGAGGCCGGATACACCGCAACACCATACAGGTGCCACCGCCCATAGAGGGAGAGGGGAGGCCGGATACACCGGAACGCCATACAGGTGCCTCCACCCATAGAGGGAGAGGAGAGGCCGGATACACCGGAACGCCATACAGGTGCCACCACCCATAGAGGGAGAGGGGAGGCCGGATACACCGGAACGCCATACAGGTGCCACCGCCCACAGAGGGAGAGGGAGGCCGGATACACCGGAACACCATACAGGTGCCACCGCCCATAGAGGGACAGGGGAGGCCGGATACCCCGCAACACCATACAGGTGCCACCTCGCATGGAGGGAGAGGTGAGGCCGGATACCCCGGAACACCATACAGGTGCCACCGCCCATAGAGGGAGAGGGGAGACCTGATACACCGGAACGCCATACAGGTGCCACCGCCCACAGAGGGAGAGGGGAGGCCGGATACACCGGAACACCATACAGGTGCCACCACCCATAGAGGGAGAGGGGAGGCCGGATACACCGGAACACCATACAGGTGCCACCACCCATAGAGGGAGAGGGGAGGCCGGATACACCGGAACACCATACAGGTGCCACCGCCCATAGAGGGAGAGGGGAGGCCGGATACACCGGAACGCCATACAGGTGCCACCGCCCATAGAGGGAGAGGAGAGGCCGGATACACCGGAACACCATACAGGTGCCACCGCCCATAGAGGGAGAGGAGAGGCCGGATACACCGGAACACCATACAGGTGCCACCACCCATAGAGGGAGAGGGGAGGCCGGATACACCGGAACACCATACAGGTGCCACCACCCATAGAGGGAGAGGGGAGGCCGGATACACCGGAACGCCATACAGGTGCCACCACCCATAGAGGGAGAGGTGAGGCCGGATACACCGGAAACGCCATACAGGTGCCTCCGCCCATAGAGGGAGAGGTGAGGCCGGATACACCGAACACCATACAGGTGCCACCGCCCATAGAGGGCGAGGTGAGGCCGGATACACCGGAACACCATACAGGTGCCTCCACCCATAGAGGGAGAGGGGAGGCCGGATACACCGGAACGCCATACAGGTGCCACCACCCATAGAGGGACAGGGGATGCCCGATCCACCGGAACACCATACACGTGCCACCGCCCATGGAGGGAGAGGGGAGGCCGGATACACCGGAACACCATACAGGTGCCACCAACCCATAGAGGGAGGGGGAGGCCGGATACACCGGAACACCATACAGGTGCCACACCCATAGTGGGAGTGGGGAGGCCGGTTACACCGGAACACCATACAGGTGCCACCTCCCATAGAGGGAGAGGGGAGGCTGGATACACCGGAACGCCATACAGGTGCCACCACCCATAGAGGGACAGGGGAGGCCGGATACACCGGAACACCATACAGGTGCCACCGCCCATAGAGGGAGAGGGGAGGCCGGATACACCGGAACACCATACAGGTGCCACCGCCCATAGAGGGAGAGGGGAGGCCGGATACACCGGAACACCATACAGGTGCCACCACCCATAGAGGGAGAGGGGACGCCGGATACACCGCAACACCATACAGGTGCCACCACCCATAGAGGGAGAGGGGAGGCCGGATACACCGGAACGCCATACAGGTGCCACCACCCATAGAGGGAGAGGGGAGGCCGGATACACCGGAACGCCATACAGGTGCCACCACCCATAGAGTGTGAGGGGAGGCCGGATACACCGGAACACCATACAGGTGCCACCACCCATAGAGGGAGAGGGGAGGCCGGATACACCGGAACACCATACAGGTGCCACCGCCCATAGAGGGAGAGGAGAGGCCGGATACACCGCAACACCATACAGGTGCCACCACCCATATAGGGAGAGGGGAGGCCGGATACACCGGAACGCCATACAGGTGCCACCACCCATAGAGGGAGAGGAGAGGCCGGATACACCGGAACGCCATACAGGTGCCACCACCCATAGAGGGAGAGGGGAGGCCGGATACACCGGAACACCATACAGGTGCCACCACCCATAGAGGGAGAGGGGAGGCCGGATACACCGGAACGCCATACAGGTGCCACCACCCATAGAGGGAGAGGGGAGGCCGGATACACCGGAACACCATACAGGTGCCACCACCCATAGAGGGAGAGGGACGCCGGATACACCGCAACACCATACAGGTGCCACCTCCCATAGAGGGAGAGGGGAGGCCGGATACACCGGAACGCCATACAGGTGCCACCACCCATAGAGGGAGAGGGGAGGCCGGATACACCGGAACGCCATACAGGTGCCACCGCCAATAGAGGGACAGGACATTGTACAGAGCTAGTCCTGCTCTCAGCTGAGGGTTTGTTACAATTGTATCCAGTGTACACAGCTGTGGAGTTGGCCCCTGATGTAGGTCGGGCTCGGAGGATGAGACTCACTTGTTGTGAAAATCGTAGAGTTCCTGAATGTTCCCAAAAATAATGTGCTCCTTATTCACAATCCCAGGGGGGATCTCCTCCACACCACTGGTCATCTCCCACAGGTACGTCTGCAGGACAGAAGGCACGAGAGATGTCCGAGAGCGAGGGCGAGAGAGAGCGGGCGAGAGAGAGGGGCGGAGGACGGGGAGAGAGCGGGCGGGCGACAGGGGGAGAGAGAGAGCGGGCGGGCGACGGGGGGCGAGAGAGAGGGCGGGCGGGCGGGGGCGAGAGAGGAGCGGGCGGGCGACGGGGGCGAGAGAGAGGGGGCGGGCGACGGGGGCGAGAGAGAGCGGGCGGGCGACAGGGGGAGAGAGAGAGCGGGCGGGCGACGGGGGGCGAGAGAGAGCGCGCGGGCGACGGGGGGCGAGAGAGAGCGGCGCGGGCGGCGGGGGGCGAGAGAGAGCGGGCGGCGATCGGGGGGCGAGAGAGAGAGGGCGGGCGAGACAGGGGGCGAGAGAGAGGAGCGGGCGACGGGGGGCGAGGAGGGAGAGAGGGCGGGGCGACGGGGGGCGAGAGGAGAGGGGCGGGCCGACGGGGGGCGGAGAGACGGGGCGACGGGGGCGAGGAGAGGCGGGCGACGGGGGGCGAGAGCGGGCGACAGGGGGCGAGAGCGGGCGACAGGGGGCGAGAGCGGGCGACAGGGGGCGAGAGCGGGCGACAGGGCGCGAGAGCGGGCGACAGGCGGCGAGAGCGGGCGACAGGGGGCCGGAGAGCGGGCGACAGGGGGCGAGAGCGGGCGACAGAGGGGCGTGAGAGCGGGGCGCCCGGGGGCGAGTGAGCGGGCGACAGGGGGCGAGAGCGGGCGACAGGGGGCGAGAGCGGGCGGGACAGGGGGCGAGAGCGGGCGCAACAGGGGGAGAGAGCGGCGGCGACAGGGGGAGAGCGGGCGACAGGGGGAGAGATGCGGGCGACAGGGGGAGAGAGCGGGCGACAGGTGGAGAGAGCGGGCGACAGGTGGAGAGAGCGGGCGACAGGGGGAGAGAGAGCGAGGGGGACAGGGGGAGAGAGCGGGCGACAGGGGGAGAGAGCGGCGAGTCGAAGGGGGAGAGAGCGGGCGACAGGGGGAGAGAGCGGGCGACAGGGGGAGAGAGCGGGCGACAGGGGGAGAGAGGCGGGCGACAGTGGGCGAGAGCGGGCGACAGGGGGAGAGGGCGACAGGGGGAGAGAGACAGGGGGGAGAGAGCGGGCGACAGGTGGAGAGAGCGGGCGACAGGGGGAGAGAGCGGGCGACAGGGGGAGAGAGCGGGCGACAGGGGGAGAGAGCGGGCGACAGGGGGAGAGAGCGGGCGACAGGGGGAGAGAGCGGGCGACAGGGGGAGAGAGCGGGCGACAGGGGGAGAGAGAGCGGGCGACAGGGGGAGAGAGAGCGCGGCGGGGAGAGAGAGCGCGGCGGGGAGAGAGAGCGCGGCGGGGAGAGAGAGCGCGGCGGGGAGAGAGGGCGCGGCGCGGCGAGAGAGCGCGGCGGGGAGAGAGAGCGCGGCGGGGAGAGAGAGAGCGCGGCGGGGAGAGAGTGCGCGGGGGGGAGAGAGAGCGCGGCGGGGGAGAGAGAGCGCGGCGGGGAGAGAGAGCGCGGCGGGGAGAGAGAGCGCGGCGGGGAGAGAGAGGGCGGGGAGAGAGAGAGCGGCTGAGAAAGAAAGAGAAAGAACGTGAACGCCCATAACAGCCTCAGAGAGGAGACGCTGCACGGGACCTGTATGTCAGTTATGTATGATGGACGGACAGACGGACGCATACCTCCATGCACCGTGCGGGGTCTCGGACGTGGGCTTCTGGGTCTGTACATGGGCCCATTATGAACCCTGA
>JAODAL010060022.1:0-21124 GCA_025379985.1 Phyllomedusa bahiana | reverse complement strand
CCCCCGGGAGGTGCAGTAAACATCCGTCTGTTTTTTCCCCGGGCCCCATACACAGTAGGTTAGAAAGAGGTGCAGTGACATCCGTCTGCTCCAGGGCCCCATACACAGGGGGTTTAGCAAAAGGTTCAGTCCCTTTCCGTTGCTCCGGGGCCCCCCTACACAGGGGGGTTTTAGAAGGGGGCAGTGACATATTTGTTTATTTTTTTGTTATGTCCAAATTTTAAAATTTAAAAATAAGTAGCCCTAATTTTACTTCCCTCTTTTTAAAAGTTGCTTTTTAGCCCCTCATTTTTCCCCATTCAAAACAGAGGTACCTGACAGAGAATCAAATAAGAAATTTTTATTTTTTTATTTTTAGAAACAAATTTAGTGTTGGGAACCTTCACAGACAAATGTTATGCATCTCAAACCTTCCAATAAACCAGCACAGGTAATCGGACGTCCTCCAGGTTCCATCGATCTGCATTTATATATCATTATATCAGTAACTTATGAGCCTTTCCCAAACAATACGGATAGAAAACAATGATCATAGTCTGCCACCTAGTGTCAAAATTCTAGTAACACCGGCACATAAAGAATCGTGAAAAATGCGACTCCGCTTTCAAAATTTTTTATAATTTCCACAAATTTATTATAAAGGTTTTTATATCAATATGTACAGGTTTTTAAAAAAAAGGAAGGGGGGTTTCCCAAAAAAAAAGAAGACCCGGGTCTTCCGGCCCGGGGAGGGGTCATGGCTTTACTCCCTGAGGTTCAGGGTTTTTTATACCCCACCCCCCAAAGACGCCACCCTTTGCCCTAATTTTTTAAATAGGGGGGGTTTCCCCCAAACAAAAGGGGGGTTTTTTCGACCCCCTTCCCCTTACACCCGGGGAAAATAAAGGTCTAAAAACTTTGGTCATTGTTAAAGGTGCGGCGGCGCCAAAAGACCCTCTGTTTATGATTGTTGGGTTGGAGGGTCAAAATTTCCGGGGAAGGGAAGAGAAAAAAAACCCAAAAAAACGGTCACACAATTTCCCCCTAAAAGGGGTGACACTTCTTAAAGAAAGAAGAAATTTTATTAAAAGCAATATTCCTGGAAATTTTATTTATTTTTTTTTAGAATTTTTGGCGATATTTATTTTTTTTATATCCATAGTCCTAAGCAATTTTACATTACATATAAAATTTTGCCCTTCTCTAGCTGTGATAAATCGAAATTTAAACCCCTTTTAAATGGCCGGGGTTTCCCACTTTATGCAGCCGCGCTTTTTTCTTATGTTGTTTCCATTACAAATAGTAGGTAATGAAAAATGAATGCTCTATTGTATAAACTTTCAAAGAACACTTACTTGAAAGGGATTAAAAAACCCTTTCTTTATTTTTTTCAAACTTCGGGGCATAAGGATAAAAAAAAGGTAAATACAGGCAATGGGAAAGGCTACGCGTTTTTTTGGGGGAGATAATAACCCCTTTTTCACAGATGTCCCCTTTGTATTGAAAATGCTCATTTTTATAGGGGGAAAGAAATTCCACATCACAATCAATGTCACTTCCCCTTTTCTACTGAAATTCATTTTACAAAAAAAAGGGACGTTTTTTTTCGCTACTACAAAATTAAAAAAAAAAAACAACAACCATTGCGGCTATGTTATAAGCCCTTTCATTAGCTTTTAATTTTTTTAATTAAAACTGGCTGGCAATACATATATTTTCCCTTTAGTACAATATATTTTGTGGACTCAATATTGTGCCAAAAAATTGCATAATTTAAACCCCTCGGATACGGTTTTTAAGTTGGGTTCCCCAAAAGCTTTTCTCATACGAACTTTTTGCCACCAATCTCCACCCTGTTTTGGTCGCTCCATTTTTCCCATACCAAAACAAATGAGACTCCCTATATCCCTTTTCCTGATTTCGCAAAATGTTGTGCTTCCTGAAATGTTCCGTGCCATTTTTATATTTTAAAGATGTTTAAATGCGGGTTTTAAATTTTCGTTAAATTGATCCTATATAAAGCTTATCACATATTCCAGTACATACCCTAAATAACGGATCAGTGTCCGTTTATAAATTTACGATTTATATTCTTATTATCTGACGATTTCTTTGAATTTAATGTTTTTTTAGTGATTTGCATACGTTACACCCGAAAAAAACCTGTTTGTCCACCTGTTTTTCCCCTTTCTGTGTTTAATGAAGTACTAGGGGAATTTCATTCCCTAAGTTTTATTCTTTTTTGGACACATTTAATTCCATTATCTAATTTTTTCTAAAACCCTGTATTGTCTTTAAAACATTTAATTCTTTTGAAAAATCTTTTTTATTTTTTTAAACTCTGCACTATATGCGTAGAAAAAAAATTAGACCTTTTTTAAATTTTCTTTTTTCCCCAAACCTGTTTTTTATTTTCTTTGTCAAAAATTCCCCCTTGGTTTTTTTTCTTTATTTTGGCAGTGCTTTTTCTAATTGAACTTTTTTTATTCCCCTTTCCCTTTAACCCTGTATAATCCTATATTTTTCTATCCATAAACCCTCATCATTGTGCAAGTCTTTTGAGAAAATTTTCCAAAGGGATAGAATCTTTTATGTCGTAGTGACTACTGTTGGCTTGAGAATGGAATTCCACTAGTTGGTTTACGGGATAAAGAGTTTTTTACCTTGTTTCTGTAAATCACCTTCTAATTTATATCAAGGAAACTCTATTGTACCCTGGGTAGGGGAAAATTAATTAGACTAGATCAAAGAGCAATGACACAAGCAAAGCTCGAGAGGGTTTTGGGTTTTAAACTGGGGTTAAACTGGGGGTTTCCAGTTTTCTTCATACTTCTATGATCCTGATGATAAAACTTCTCTCAAGTGATAGTTGGCCTGAAGAAGAACTGTCCCGCAATTGTCTATCAAACTTGCGAGGGAAAAATGCCCAAAACAAACCAGGAAGCATGTTGCAGACAGATTAACCTCACTTTACCAACTGCGCTTATCTTAACGTAATCTCACTGCAAATGGTAGGTAATTACATAAGACGCTTAAATGTTCTCTAAAAGGTACAAAGTTACCAATCTCTGAGCAATGACAAGTGCAATACATGAGGTTAATGGGTTAATCTTTTTCTGCATTGGGGGTTTCCAGTTTTCTTCACACTTATCTGCTCCTGCTGATAAAACAGACTTCTCTCAGGGGATAGTTGGCCTGGAAGAAGAACTGTCACGCAATTGTCTCACTGCTGCTATCAAAGCACACAACGGCAATATATCAAAAATAATAATAGAACATGGTAGTAGACCAAAGAACCAACAGAACACCAATATAGAAAACTACCAAAAAATGAAAAATATATACAAAAACTTTTATTAATTTCAAAATATATCGTAAAAACACGAAAATACAAAGACAAAATACATATAGCTAAAAATGGTAGTGCCACAAAGATACAGCGCCACACTAGTGGTATACATAAGGTGCATAATCATATCAAATAAATAACATAATATATAGCAAAAATACAATATAAATATACAAAAATCAATGATATGTCACCATATAATCACCCATAGTAAGAGCGCATACCCACCCAGAGGAGGCACAGAAAGACCCCAACGCGCGTTTCTCAACACCTGGCTTCGCGTTTTTCTACACAAAGCCAGGTGTGGAGAAACGGGTTGGGGTCTTTCTGTGCCTCCTCTGGGTGTGTATGCGCTCTTACTATGGGTGACTATATGGTGACATATCATTGATTTTTGTATATTTATATGTGTATTTTGCTATATACTATGTTATTTATTTGATATGATTATGCACCTTATGTATACCACCTAGTGTGGGGCTGTATCTTTGTGGCGCCACCATTTTTAGCTATATGTATTTTCGTGTTTTTATTATATATTTTGAGATTAATAAAAGTTTTTGTATATATTTATTTTTCATTTTTTGGTAGTTTTTCTACATTGGTGTTCTGCTATCAAAGCTCGCAGAGGGAAAGTTGCAGAGACAAGCCAAGAAGTCATGTATGGCAGGGCAGATTAACCTCACTTTACTGCAACTGCTGCTTATCTTAATGTAGTCTCATTACAAATGGTAGGTAATGACATAATGATCGCTATAGTGTTCTCTACAGGGATACATAAGATTAGCCTAGATATATAGAGCAATGACAAGAGCAATACACGAAAGGATAATGGGTTAATCTTTTTCTGCACAGAAGAGTTTTACAGCTTTTTTTTAGCCCTATCATGTCCTGCTGATAACACTTACACCTCTAAGGCCATAGCCGGCCTGGAAGAAGAACTGTTAAGCGATTCTCTCACTGCCGCTATCAGAGCTCACATAATGGAAATCAGAAAGCAAGCCAGCAAGTCATGCACATAGGGGAACTTTAAAAAATATGATATAAAAAACAACCATCTAATTAAAAAAATATACAATAGTCACATATGTGAAAAGAAAACTTTCAGTGGTAGCGTCCCTTTAACCCAGACCCTTATGGTATGGAGTGTAAACTATTGCTCGCTGTTATCAGCCACTTCAAGCTGGGGTTAGGTTCCTCCAGTGTTGGACTGGGGGGTCTGGGGCCCACAGGGGGAGTTGATCTTGGGGACCCACCATACTGTACATGAAAATATTACCGGCCTATCGGACCCAAAAGCGCCTATTGTACCACATAATACAGTGTGCAAAACAGAACTATATTGTGTAGTACCCAATGCTAGGTAGTCACAGATCTGTCTATCTCACACATATGTCAGTCTAGCATATCATAGACACAGGGCTAAGTAGCTCCATCCATATCCCCCTCCACCCGATTACAATATCCCCTCCACCCACATACAATATCCCCCTCCACCCACATACAATATCCCCCTCCACCCACATACAATATCCCCCTCCACCCACATACAATATCCCCCTCCACCCACATACAATATCCCCCTCCACCCACATACACTATCCCCTCCACCCACATACAATATCCCCTCCACCCACATACAATATCCTCCTCCACCCACATACAATATCCCCTCCACCCACATACACTATCCCCCTCCACCCACATACACTATCCCCCTCCACCCACATACACTATCCCCTCCACCCACATACAATATCCCCCTCCACCCACATACAATATCCCCTCCACCCACATACAATATCCTCCTCCACCCACATACACTATCCCCTCCACCCCCATACAATATCCCCCTCCCCCCACATACAATATCTCCCTCCACCCACATACAATATCCCCCTCCACCCCCATACAATATCCTCCTCCACCCACATACAATATCCTCCTCCACCCACATACAATATCCCCCTCCACCCGCATACAATATCCCCCTCCACCCACATACAATATCCTCCTCCACCCACATACAATATCCCCCTCCACCCGCATACAATATCCCCCTCCACCCACATACAATATCCCCCTCACCCACATACAATATCCTCCTCCACCCACATACAATATCCCCCTCCACCCGCATACACTATCTCCTCCCCCCACATTACAATATCCCCCTCCACCCACATACAATATCCACCTCCACCCACATACAATATCCTCCCCTCACCCCACATACACTATCCCCTCCACCCACATACAATATCCCCCTCCACCCACATACAATATCTCCCTCCACCCACATACAATATCCCCCTCCACCCACATACAATATCCCCCTCCACCCGCATACACTATCCCCCTCCACCCGCATACAATATCCCCTCCACCCACATACAATATCCCCCTCCACCCACATACAATATCCCCCTCCACCCACATACAATATCCCCTCCACCCGCATACAATATCCCCCTCCACCCGCATACACTATCCCCCTCCACCCGCATACAATATCCCCCTCCACCCGCATACAATATCCCCCTCCACCCGCATACACTATCCCCCTCCACCCGCATACAATATCTCCCTCCACCCACATACAATATCCCCCTCCACCCGCATACAATATCCCCCTCCACCCGCATACAATATCCCCTCCATCCACATACAATACAATATCCCCCTCCACCCACATACAATATCTCCCTCCACCCACATACAATAAATTAGATATGTGTAAAATGAAAATAAAGTTACTTTACTTTCATTTTACACATCTAAATTGACACATATTTTAGTATTTTTGGCACATATTTTACACTATACCCATTTTATTACTTCATTTTTAGTATGGTATACTATACACACTACATTATTTTGTAAGGGTTACACATTATCATTGTACCTTGTATCATTTATCACGTATCATTTTTTATTTTTATTAGCAATCATTTTAGCTGTACTTAAATTTACCTATTCTGTACTTTATTTTTGATAGTAGTAATTTTATCCTTTAAATAGAGAAAGGAAAGTTTCACATTTTAGTCTAATAATTATTATATCGGTTACTTTTAATTTGGCACTGCTTTCATACATATCATATAAGGGTTGTTTTTTTGTGTGTTTTTTTTCCGCTCAGGACAACACAAGGGGCGACATGTCTGAAAAGTGGCGTATCTATGCCAGTTATAGGCACATTAAATCACTGTAAAGTGCGCTTGAAAGTCCGATACTTTCTAAAAATTGGCGTCAGGTATACCTTGCATAGAAAACTTAATGCGCCTAAAAAGGCCGCATTGCATCAAAAAAAGGGGGCATCGTATCAAAAAAAGGGGCATCGTATCAAAAAAAAGGGGCATCGTATCAAAAAAAGGGGCATCGTATCAAAAAAAAGGGGCATCGTATCAAAAAAAAAGGGGCATCGTATCAAAAAAGGGGCATCGTATCAAAAAAAGGGGCATCGTATCAAAAAAGGGGCATCGTATCAAAAAAAGGGGCATCGTATCAAAAAAAAAGGGGCATCATGTATCAAAAAAAAAAGGGGCATCGCATCAAAAAAAAGGGGCATCGTATCAAAAAAATGGGGCATCGCATCAAAAAAAAGGGGCATCGTATCAAAAAAGGGGGCATTGCACCAAGAAGGGGGCATTGCTCAACTCGCAGCACATAGCATATCATAGGTAGTATATGGTATGCGTTTTTAGAGGCTCATTGCCGACGGGGCGCAACATATGTAAGGCGCCTCAATAGGCACATTAAAACGACGGGGGCGCACAGTGCACCATATTTAGGCCATTACAAAGTGTCGTTCCCGGCGTATAATGCACCTAGTTTTGGTGTACGACAGTTCATTTACAACACGAATATGGTGTACAAAGTGGGTTTGCCGCAAAATAGAACAAAAAACTGGGGTTGGCGAGTTGGGACATGTCGCCCTAGATTTTTTCTTTTTTAACATTAAAGGAGTTGTCTCCCCACAGGGTTTCAAAGAATGCATGAAAGAAATTCTCTGTCACTTCCTGGTTCAGACTAATTTGCATAAGCTCCATGCTTGTACAGCTACGTTGTGCTTTCAGATGCTAATTAGATTAGATTAGCTTCTCAAACTACTCGAAGGACTTCTTATCTGATCCCCAAAACAGAAGCCCTAATTACAGAGCTGTTTACTTGAGATAAATCAAGCTTTTTACTGTCTGGCAGCACAGGACACTGACTGACACTGAGGACCTGTGTGATGACTCACTCTCTGTTATCTCATTGAACAAACAGCCCCAGGAGATTTGTTTACAGGTCAGTTACTGAGGGAACTGAAATAGCCAAGGAGGTAATAAATTCACTTGTATCTCTTTAGGGAAAACAGAGGAACAATGCAATATATTTGGAAAATGTCTTTATTTAGTGTTCCCTACAATTTGAAAGCTATTCTGTGTAGCGAGACAACCCCTTTAATAGACCATAACCCACCTAAGTGAAATCTCTACGTATATAGTTGAACTCATCACATCCCGAACGCACAATTAGGGCTTGTTCACACGACGTTTTGGATCCGTTTTGGATGCGTTTTACGGATCCGTTTTTAACCTGCGAAAACTGGATGCAAACTGCATCCAAAAAGCGGATCCAGAAAACACAACAGCTGATCCTTTTTTGGATGCGTATTGAATGCGTTTTGCATGCGTTTTACGGATCCGTTTTTTGGATCCGTTTTTTCAATGCTTTATTTAAATCAACCTATCAAACTGCAATTTAAATATAATATAACCTATCAATGACCAAGTAAAAACCCTTTTTTTACCTAGTGTCAATCAACTGTACATACACCTATGATTTTAGAACCCACCCCCCTTTTTTTTTTTTTTAAATCAACCAATAGTTTTCAACCCCCCCCATGTAAATGAATGAATAACAATCATTTATAAACTAAATCATTTATAAACTAAATATTTATAAACTAAATATATATTTAGTATACATATATATATTTATATACATTTATAAAAATATACATTTATATACTATTATATAAATTTATAATATTATATACATTTATATTATATATACATAATATACAAATGTTTATATATATATATATATATATATATATATATATATATATAGTATTATATAAATTTATATATATAATTATATAAATTTATATAAATATATATTTATATACATTTATAAACTAAATATAACCCAAACATAATATTCACATTTTATATTTAATTTAAATCCAATGCGTTTTACGGATGCGTTTTTAGCATCGAAAGCGGATCCAAAAAGCACCCAAATGTATGCTGCGCTTTTGGATCCGCTCTCGGGATGCCAAAAGCGCACTCCATTATTTCCTATGGGGATTTCTCTTGCGTAAAACGCAAGAAGAATTGACATGTCAATTCTTAAAACGGATCTGAAAAGCGGATCGCGAAAAGTGCATCGGTGATCACTCGTGTGAACAGCGATGCGCTTTTGCCATTGAAAGCAATGTTAATCACACTGACAATTGTGAGATCCGTTTTGCGGATCCGTAAAACTGATCCGTAAAACGGATCACAAAAACGTTGTGTGAACAAGCCCTAATAGTTATAGATATAAACAGCGCTGGTTTCCTTTGCAGATCAACACAGGACTCAATAGCTAGGCTTCTCATTGGTAGTTTCATCTATCACTCTCCTTTTCTTGAACCAATAAGGGTTTGTTCCGGTCAGTTCACCTCAGGAAACCAATGATCTCCAGTAATTGGCTGTTTCGTTCTCTATAGAAGTCAATGAAACACGAGGAACTCTCTATTCCATTGGCTGAAACGAATTGCCCTCCATTCTGTTTGTCCAATGGTTTTTTATTCTTACTTGTTAGTCTGCGTTCCCACGGCATAGGACAAATAACAGCCCCCCCCCCCCCATTGGGGGTTTATTCCTCCGGAAAACCCGGACGAAGAATGAACATGCTCAATTTTTTTGAGGGGCCCGCGGGGGGCAAAACCCGGACGGAAAACCCTGCAGTGTGGACTGCCCCACGGTTTTCCAAAGCACATTTGTATTTTGGGCCGGTTTTTCGGGGGTCTGCAAAACCGCAAACCCCCCGAAAACCCGTGCAGTTGGGAAAAGGCCTTACTTTAGAATTATTGATTGGCTTTGCCATGTGAAGTGTTTCATTGCAGATGTAATGCTGTCCTTGATTGGTTCAATCTTCCACCATTGTCCCCTATTTTTTCTATTTAAGTAATTGAGAGTATTGTTTTTCGGTTGATGAAACAGGGGTATACTGAGAAGTGCCGCTGGGCACGAAACGCTTTGTTGTTATTTATTTTCAAGGGGAAATTTCCCTTGAATTTTTAAAGGGAAAAAAATTTAGCTTTTTTTTTAAGTCGTTTATCACGGGGCTTTTTCCTTGAAACGGGCGCCCGGTCCACGTTTGTTTTTTGCATATTATCCGGAAAAAGGGAAACCCTGTGGCTGCTTTTCAGGGCCGGAAAGAGCCACCCAAAAGAATCAGTGTTGTGCCCCTATATTAAGCCGCACAACACCCTCGGTGAAACCCCACAAATATTTTTTTTTCTTTTTAAATACGTGCTTTCACAAGGACCCACCTCTCTTTTTTTTCTCACATATGAAAGGCTTAGGAACACTAGGACACGAACATGTATGACAAACTTAGATACACAGACAGTATAGTGTGTTGTATCATAACTGAAAGCTTAGATACACTGGCTAAGCAGACAGTATCAGACAGGCTAGGCTTTTTATATATCAGTATACCAGAAATTATCCCATATGAAAATCTTAGATATAGTGGGGTTTTCAATATATCACCAAGGCTTGGATACAAAGGTCAGAGGAGTATTACACAACATAGGCTTACATACCGTGGCCAGAAAGGTACACACGGGGAATAGATTCACAGCCAGTAGAAAGTAGCCCCCAAATCCCTTAAAACCCCGGCTTGAAAAAACAGTATCACACGGATAGCTTTAAAACAGGTTTAGAAGTCATATTCAGATACTAGGGTAACAGGCCTCACAGGGGAGGATTACATATGGGGGATTAGGAGACATTTCACATAGGATAGCTTAGATACACCAGTTTAACTTTCACACGGGATAACCTTAGATACAGAGCAAAACGGATCAAAGGGTAGGCTGAGATATGGTGGATTAGGAGACCATTTCATGTACGATAGGCTTAGATACACTAATTTAGGGGACAATACCACACAAGTTCAGTTAGATACAACAGTTTAGCATATTGTGTCATACAAGATAGCCTTAGATACAGCGATTAAGCATAATTGCATAACAAATTCAGTATCACACAGGACAGGTTGGATACAGCAGTTTAGCAATCAGTATCATGCAAATAGCTTAGATACAATCATTTTCACAATTAAAGCTTAGATACGGCAGCTCATCGGACATTGCATAGGATAGGCTGTATCACAGAGGACAGGTGAGTAAAAGCTTAGATACAGCAGCTCACCAGACATTGCATAGGATAGGCTGTATCACAGAGGACAGGTGAGTAAAAGCTTAGATACAGCGGCTCAGCAGACATTACATAGGATAGGCTGTATCACACAGGATAGTGAAAGCTTAGATACAACGGCTCAGCAGACATTACATAGGATAGGCTGTATCACACTGGAAGGTAGTAAAGCTTATTTAAGCGGTCAGCAGGGAAATACAAGGTTAGGCCAAAATTTACGGAAATATAAAAGTTTTAGATACGCGTCACCAGACTTTAAATGGGTTTGGGCCCCTTTATACAGGACAGGATGAAAAAGTTTAGATACAGGGCCCATACTTTACATAGGATAGGGCTGTATCACACAGGAAGTGAAAAAGCTTAGATAAAAGGGTCAGCAGACTTACATGGGGTAGGCTGTACACCCCCAAAGGTAGTAACCCTTAGAACAGCCCAGCCGCATGTGTGATATCAAGGTCCTCCATGCAGCTCTCCCTGTCCATATCTCCCACCCATTTTGGCTGACGCGGCGTATACATCGTGAGAAGAAGGAAACGCAGGCGACAACGTGTCACTGTGATGTGTGGTTTATTGCAGAACTGTACATTCACAATGTAATTACACAGTGTTCACACAACACAATCCCTCAAAACCCCGGCGGGAGGACGCTTCTGTGCTGGATAGGGGTTCATGTTTGGGGTGTCTTTGACAAACACATTGCATTGGATGCCTCGCTGCGCCCAAGGCTTCAATGCTAACACTTAAAGGGGGCTTTCAATTAAACTTTGTTATGACACAGGACACCGGCACCAGAAGGCCGAAAACTAATATACACACAAAAAAAACTTATTGATATAACAGGAGTGACTACAAGATAAAATGTATTATACTGAATGTACACACTGAGCTTAATTTATCAAAGCTGTCTAGCAGAAGAGGTCCTGTTCCCCTTTAAAACCCAATCACAGCCAACGACAACCCCATAGCAACCAATCAGAGCTCATGGAAAACCAATCACAGCCCAGAAACCCAATCAGACCCCCAATATAACCAATCACAGCCCACAGCAACAACAACCCCCATTAATCATCACAGCCCACAAAAAAAATTCAGCCCATATAACCAATCACAGCCCATAGCAACCAAATCACAGCTCAGTTTATTTTATATTTCTTTGGAAAAATGAAAGCTGAGCTCTGATTGGTTGCTAGGGAGCCAATTGGTTGCATGAGCTCTGATTGGTTGCTATGGGCAACAAGAACCATCTTATCGCTAGTTGTCATAAATGAGGCCCAGTGTGTTTTAGGACAGACCTGTAAAACATTGCAGGAGGTGGGGGCCGGACTGTCTGGGTTCGCTGCTTGGCCCACACAGGATGTCTTCAGACCATCCCAAAATAGGTGGTACCAGACATTTTTGGCTGGAATTTACATAGCCCATGCCCCCTTTGTAGGCCACATGTTGTGCAGACATGTTTAGGATGTAGTGATTAGTTCCTTCATTTCATGGATCTGTTACTACCCCGTTATATAGTGCACGGATCACACAGGTGCAACCTCTAGGGTTACACAGTGGGATCACCCCAAATAGCGGGGGTAATGCCCCAAAGCAGGGGAAAATTGGTTCGTATGTGGATTTAAAGGGCCCCATTACATAGGGCCCATTATGAAAAAGGGCTATCCAAATTTCCCTTTTTGCCCCCTGCAACCCAAAAGGTGCCCCTTTTTTTTTTTCCAGAGCATATAGAAATGAAAGGAGCGCTCTGTTTTTTTGCTATGAGCTTTGATTGCTTGCTATGGGCAAAAAGGTAAAAATTTAGACCCAGACAGTTTTCATAAGTGGCCCTAGTTTTTTGGGCCCTTTTGCGGTAACCGTGGGAATGTAAAAAAATTTTTCAAAAATACCCCGGTCAGGGTGGTGACCCAGCTTTTTGGGGTTTGATCAAAATTTGGGTTTTCTTTTGGGAAAAAGGGCAAAACTTAGCCCAAATCGATGTGCCTGAATGGACATCTTACAAAAAGTTTTGCTATTGCGGTTTTGTGCTGGGGAAAATAGCCGTGTTTTAGAAGTACACGCTGGCCCGCCCCCATTTAATATTTCCCAGCACGACATGTCACTTCTTTCTCGGGGAAAACGGCAGGTAGTCCTAGTTCTTAAAGGGGTTGTCTTACTACAAGGATCGCTGCTTTTTATGTTAAAGATCTTGCAAAATCAAGACACTTTCCTGTTCCTAGATATCCCCTCTTTTAGGGTTTTCAAGCTCCTCAGGTCACTATAACTTCAGACCCCGTTTATTTTTGATCTCCAACGGTCGCTCAGCTTTACCCCCCACCTGTTTGTTCTCTCCTGAAGGCTGCCAGGACGGTTGCTATAATACAGAACCCGTTTGATCCTCCTGATAAGGGTCCGCCTGGTTGCCTAAGCTGGCCCCCCTTCTACCGGCCCCTTAGAAGGTAGTAAACATGCCCGTGAATTCAAAATGAAGCCAAGAAAGCAGGACTGAGGTAAGATGAATCAATGTAGTGAGACAACCCCTTTAATGAGAGCTATAAATTACCGTAGTTGCAGGGAATAATTGGGGCGTATTGCAGCGCAACTACACCCCGAAATACACCCCGCAAAGATGCTGTATGAACTCTATGGCCCTGTCCCGACCCCGCTGTGGTGTCCATCAGATACCACGAATGGGGACAAATAACGAGGTGTGAATGGGGGTCTAATAATAAGATTTTATTTGGTAATTACTCCTGACAGCTGCCCCTTAGCCCAGTCCTGGCCCCCAGGACATAGTGGTGAGGTGACCCATTGACATGTAAGGGTATGTTCACATGATGTACTGCGGCGCGTACAGTACAGGGCCCGCCGGCCCCATTGACATTCATTACTCACGGCACGTATTCGCCGCAAGTAATCGACATGTCACCTGTTTCCCAGCGCGTACAATACGATCGTATTGTCCGAGCGGGGAGAGGAGGCGTAATCCATAGTTCTCTATGGATTACCGTAATTTCGGCGTGCATTTTGCCCGTATTAGAGCGCAAATGCACGCCGAAATTATGCCGTGTGATCATACCCTAAGGAGATTTGTGAGAACTTCCATAACTCCTATCCATTTCAGCAGGGGGTCACCCCCATATACATTCATATATAGTCTATTCATGTAGTGGTCAGACAACATCTATAACATTTATTTATGCAGCAGTTAGGGCAGGAGCCCCGTGTACCCCTCTATGAGCCAATTCAACCCCTAGAGGCCCAGAAATAAGACCCAAAAGGAAATAAGCAAAAAAGTGAAAAGGATAAAATTCAAAAATTGTTAACAAAAAACAATTAAGCAACATTCTAAGGTTTTACTCCACATAAAATGTTGAGTAATTTTATCAGCTCTTTCATTTGCTTCTCCTGTAAAAATTTCCAGATGTTAAAGGGGTCTTCCCACCATAGACTTTGAAGGCATTTCAATAGAATGTACCATTAAACACTGATAGGTGCAGGTTCCACCTCTGGGCCCCACACCTATCTGGGAAACGGGTCCCTGAAAGTCTTGACTGCGCGGTTTTCTCTCCATTCTGTTCTATGGGTGTTCCCAGTACAGGGGAACGCTGTTTTCTCTCCATTCTGTTTTATGGGAGTTCCCAGTACAGAGGAGCGCGGTGTTCTCTCCATTCTGTTCTATCGGAGTTCCCGGTACATATGTGCGCGGTGTTCTCTCCATTCTGTTCTATCGGAGTTCCCAGTACAGGGGCACGCTGTGTTCTCCATTCTGTTTTATGGGAGTTCATAGTACAGGGGAGCGCTGTGTTCTCCATTTTGTTCTATGACAGTTCCCAGTACAGGGGAGCGCTGTGTTCTCCATTCTGTTCTATGGGAGTTCTGAGTACAGGGGAGCGCAGTGTTCTCCATCTGTCTATGGAGTTTGAGCAGGGGAGCGCTGTGTTCTCCATTCTGTTCTATGGGAGTTCCCAGTACAGGGGAGCGCTGTGTTTTCCATTTTGTTCTATGGGAGTTCCCAGTACAGGGGAGCGCTGTGTTTTCCATTTTGTTCTATGACAGTTCCCAGTACAGGGGAGCGCTGTGTTCTCCATTCTGTTCTATGGGAGTTCTGAGTACAGGGGAGAGCTGTGTTCTCTCCATTCTGTTCTATGGGAGTTCCCAGTACAGGGGAGCGCTGTGTTCTGTTCTATGGAAGTTCCCAGTACAGGGGAGCGCTGTGTTCTCCATTCTGTTCTATGGGAGTTCCCAGTACAGGCGGACTGTGTTCTCGTTTTCTATGGGAGTTCCCAGTACAGGGGAGAGCTGTGTCTCATTCTGTTTATGGGAGTTCCCAGTACAGGAGAGCGATGTGTTCTCCATCCTGTTCTATGGGAGTTCCCAGTACAGGGGAGCGCTGTGTTCTGTTCTATGGGAGTTCCCAGTACAGGGGAGCGCTGTGTTCTGTTCTATGGGAGTTCCCAGTACAGGGGAGCTGTGTTCTCATCTGTTCTATGGGAGTTCCCAGTACAGGGGAGCGCTGTGTTCTCCATTCTGTTCTATGGGAGTTCCCAGTACAGGAGAGTGCTGTGTTCTCCATTCTGTTCTATGGGAGTTCTTTGTCCCGGGAAACACTGTTCTCCATTCTGTTCTATGGGAGTTCTGAGTACAGAGGAGCTTTGTGTTCGGCTGTATCACAGAACAGAATGGAGAATTGTGCGCAAGTGTGATCCGCTCTCCATTACGCTCATTCTCAAAGGTGGGACCCATACCTATCAGACTTTGATAGCATAACCTATTGATATGCTACTTCTCATCAAATTCTCTTCTACATTCACATCCAAAGCAAAGAATTTGCTGGGTTCTTCCTGGGATCAGTTTTTTTTTTAATTTAGCGCCACCCACGTCACCTAAAAGCTTAGCTCTAATTTCCCTCTCAGCTCCCACAATGCACTGTGCTCTGGGGACAGGTAAATTGCAAAGTTCTGAATTTATCTGTCTGAACAGAGAATATATTAAAACTAAAATTAAGTATTTATTTTTAAATTTTAGTTGCATTGGAGCAATAATAGCTGCAAAAGTCTACATACCCTTTATATTTGTCCATGTAATATTCACCTACTGATCCTAAAGCATTTTGGCAGGTATTGACGCGTTTCCCTGAATCCGTCCTCGGTGCAGTCTGGCACATTAACAGCGATGAATATAGATTTCTGTCTTTATAATGTTATATACATAGAGTCATTATTGCAACAACCAGAAAACTTTAGTGACACTTTATGCATTTCTGAAACGCACACGTTCCATAGAGAGGGAAGATAGCAACACTGGGGACTCATAGTGACTATCCAAGCTGAAGGGGGACATATCATAGCGGCTTTGAATGGGCGATCTTATATTCAAGTAAAAAAAATCCGACACTAAAGTGCTGCTGCAGACCGCTGCTGGTGGGTGCGTTACCAAAACCTAAAGAGGGGTAAAAGTTCAGGAACTGCCCCTTATCTGTGAGATGTTGAATAATAGATTGATCTCATTACAGCTATTACGTATTGAACCAGTGTTCGCCAATCTGTAGCTCCTTAGCTGTTCTAAAACGGCAACTCCCATCCAGGGCCATCTTTTCCATTGGGCGCACTAGGCAGTTGCCCAGGAGCCCCACAAGTATGGGGGCTCTAGGTGGTATATGTATGTCCCAGGAATACAAAAAACATACCCTGAATCCCTTGGTTGGCTTTGCTTATTTAACTGTTTATGTGTTTTTAGGATGTGCAAACAGTTAAAAACCCTGGGGGAGAAGGGAGCCAAAGGCTTCCTGCCCTGCTAAATAGTCTTGTAGGCTGCAGGCTGCCAGTGTCCAGACATAAGTGGTGTGATAATATGATGTTTATCAACTAAATACTGGAAGGGAAAAACAATAAAATATAACTGTTATTGAGAAAGATTAAAAACAAACCCTAAATACACACCATAGCTACTCAATACAAACTATATACGTGAAAAAATGCTCAAATATAGATGGGACAGGTATAGCGATAGTTATATCTAATAAACACTATCCCTAAGCAATCCCTATGGACTAATATGCCCTACCTATCAAAATGGAACTATCGTCCCGAAGAGTGGTATGTCTTCTGGCCTATATTCATTAGGATAGGGCCACGTAGGGGATTGTGGTTTTTAGGGACAGGATCCTGTTGGAACCATCCTTTTCGGGACGATAGTTCCGTTTTGATGGACTAATTTGATGGACTAATATGCTCTACCTATCAAAACTGAACTATCGTCCCGAAAAGGACGGTTCCAACAGGATCCTGTCCCTAAAATCCACAATCCCCGACGGGGCCCTCTCCTAATGAATTTAGGCCAGAAGACATACCACTCTTCGGGACGATAGTTCCATTTTGATAGGTAGGGCATATTAGTCCATAGGGATTGCTTAGGGATAGTGTTTATTAGATATAACTATCGCTATACCTGTCCCATCTATATTTGAGCATTTTTTCACGTATATAGTTTGTATTGTGTAGCTACGGTGTGTATTTAGGGTTTGCTTTTAATCCTTCTCAATAAAAGTTATATTATATTGTTTTTCCCTTCCAGTATTTAGTTGATAACTATAACTTTGGGGTACTCTGGACTACCGTGCCTATAAGCTGATTGTATGTAGGCCATGATTTAATGATAACATATCATCATGTAATTGGGCAGAGCATACTGCAGCGTTATGCCCGGGGGCCCACAATGCTGTTAAGACGGCTCTGCCCCCATCATGCCCTGACTGCTTGCGGCTGGGAGTTGTAGTTACAGGTTGGGGAACACTGTATTAAACCAATGCTTGAGATAGGTCATACTACCCCCTCCACCATCTTTAATCTTAGGGTCTATCTCCTCCACCATCTTTAATCTAGGCTCTACCCCCTCCACCATCTTTAATCTTAGGCTCTACCCTCCACCATCTTAATCTAGGCTCTACCCCCTCACCATCTTTAAATCTTAGGGTCTTAGCTCTACCCCCTCCACCATCTTTAATCTTAGGCTCTACCCCCTCCACCATCTTTAATCATCTACCCTCCACCATCTTTAATCTTAGGCTCTACCCCCTCCACCATCTTTAATCTTAGGCTCTACCCCCTCCACCATCTTTAATCTTAGGCTCTACCCCCTCCACCATCTTTAATCTTAGGGTATATCTCCTCCACCAACTTTAATCTTAGGCTCTACCCCCTCCACCATCTTTAATCTTAGGGTCTACCCCCTCCACCATCTTTAATCTTAGGGTCTACCCCCTCCACCATCTTTAATCTTAGGGTCGACCCCCTCCACCCTCTTTAACCCCATCTTTCATCTTAAAGCAAAGCTAGGTGGATGAAATAGCACACATGAAATTGCCTCAAAATTGGGGGGAGCCTTGAAGAGTTTTCTGTACCCTAAAATAGGGGGGGGGTCAATGATTTAAGATGCTCATCATGACCACAAAAAAAATTTCTTGATCTGGGGGGGGGGGGGGGGGCGGACGACCACGGCATGTCCATATATACATGGAGAGCCCATTCATTTCAATGAAAACTGGGTAATACTTCATTTTACCTCTGGGGGTGCTGCAGCAAAACTGAACACTTGCCAGTTTTCCTCACAGATTATGGCAATCCCAGTATCAGAACACTCACTGATCATTATGGGATTCTGTCCAACGAGAAGGGATTTCCAAAGTGGACAATGCCTTTAAGGAAGTGCATCCTCTATGTAAAGTGTATGAGTATCAGAGTCACCAACTGCATAACACCTTGGAAGAGGTCTTGTTAGGTGACCCCCTCGTCAGGGTGCCAATAGGGCAGTATGGGCAGTACTCCTGTCAGTGTTAAATAGGGGCTCGCTGATATGGTAACAGATAGGAACTAGCAATGGGTGGGGGCCCCATTTGCTTTGCTATATGGGGCCCGGAAATGGCAGAAAGATGACTGTTGGTAGCCCCGCCCCTCGTTACCAGTCAGAAGGAGGAAGCGGTGATTTACATATTGTCTTTACCCTTTTGGCCCACCCAATTTAATGGGTGCTATCACATCTACTCGCTTGGTGCTTGATTTTTTTTTTTTTTTTTTTTTTTAACATAAGCGACGTCATCTGCTGTAGATTATAAAATCCAGAGACAACCTTATATCTGTCTGTATGTACAAAGCAATCATATATATTAATAATTAAATAAAAAATATTATTTTTTTTTATTTTTAGACTCTGTTCACATTGGCCGCAGGACACGGGTGCAGGGAAAAAATAGCCCAGCATGCAGCCACATTCTTGCTATTAAAAATTGTCCCGTCTGGCACCAGTGTGAACAGAGCCCTATCTTCTGCAGCTTAAAGGGGTGTTCCCATGAAGCACAGTGTACTTCCCAGGTCGGCTCTCTGCAAGCTGGGAGCCGACCGGGCATGGGAATGAGGAGGGAGGTGCTTGCGGGTCCCCATTCATCTCTATGGTAACTCCCGAATATAGCGCACACACTCGGCTATTTTGGGAACTCCGATATAAGTGAAAGGAGTGGGCGGCCGCGAGCGCCGCCCTCCTCTATCTCATGCACGGTCGTCAGCCGACCTGTGCAGTGCACATTGCTTTGTGGGAGCACCCTTTTAAGAAGAAGGATGAAGCAAAGCTGACGTATCATCGGCGCTGGCTGACTGGATTCTGCACGCTCACACAACAAACATTTGCACATTTGCATCGTTCCTTACACTCGGAAAGTTTGTTTCTGAAAAAAGCGAAAAAGTGGGAGATGTTTGGACAAGACAAGGTGAAGAGATAGGTTCTCCCTCCCGTGGTAATCACATGACACAATCATCTGGAAGCAACAGATTTGGGCTGCAGAGTTGGTTTCAGTCTTTTGGCACCTTAAAATTGTCCTTCTCTTTGCGGATGGCAGCCATTGTAGAGATGGGGTTGTCTTCTCCCGCGTGCTGCTGCACCGACTTCTCCCTGTGGAGGGGAACAGCAAATCTGATCAGGAGGACAGTGTAGAAGATATGGCAGGAACATCTAGCAGAGTCGCGTTATTAGGACCACTTCCTACTTTCAGCGTTAGCAGCATGAAGAAAGTCATGTGTGGTGGCTGGCAGGTGGTTTAGGTGTTGAAGGTGTCTAACAAAATAAATCCCTAGTTACTGTCAAGTGTAAAAGGAGTGATTTGTCACAGTTGCAAAATGGGATGATTATCGGCTTCCGGGCACCTGTTGGCGGCTGCTGTGGTGAAAGTATCGTTAGCTGAGAAATAGCACCAATGTGAAAAAGCAACCTGGAAACTGCAGAACACCATATACCATTGATGTGAGAGGTGAACGTCACATGAAGGCAACGGATGCCACTGCACCTTCAAACCCCTACTGTGTATGGGGCCTGGAGCAGACGGATTTCCTGCACCTCTGCTAACCCTAAGTGTATGGGGCCCCGGAGCGAGGATGTCACTGCCCCTCTGCAATCTCTGTGTATGGCCCTGGAGGGCCCAGGGACGGATGTCACTGCACCTCTTAACCCCCTCTGTGTGGGGGGCCCGGGGGCCCAAACGGATGCCCCGCCCTTGCTAACCCTAATGTGTTTTGGGGGCCCGGAGCAGACGGATGTCCGCACCTCTGCAAAACCCCTACTGGTAGGGGGGCCTGGGGGAGGATGTCACTCCCACCTCTGCAACCCACTGGTATGGGGCCCCCGGAAGGACGGATGTCACTGCACCTCTGCAACCCTATGTGTATGGCCCCGGAGCACGAGAAACTCCCCTGCAACCCACTGTGGGGGAAACCCGGCTCTTGAAACCCCACGTGTGGGCCCCCCGGAGATGGTTTGGCTCCTATGGACCCCCCAGCAGGTGGAGCCCCCTGGGGGGGGTTTGGGGCTCTAGGGACCCCCAGCACTGGGGGGGCCCCCTGGGGGTGGTGTTGGCTCTATGGACCCTCCACAGCTGTGGGGCCCCTGGAGGTGTTGTTGGCTCTAGGGGACCCCCCAAGCTGGGGGGCCGGGAGGGTGTTGGTTTAGACCCCCCCAGCGCTGGGGGAGCCCCGGGGAGGGTGGTTTTGGGGTTTCTAGGGACCCCCAGCACTGTGGGGCCCCGATGGTGGTGTTGGCTCTATGCCCCTCCAGCAGTGGGCCCCGGTGGGGGTTTTGGGCTCTATGCCCTCCACAGCTGGGGGGCCCCCTAAATGGTGGTGTTGGCTTATGCCCTCCAGCAGTGGGGCCCCTGGATGGTGGTGTTGGCTCTATGTTCTGCAGTGTGGGGCCCCTGGAATGGTGGTGTTGGCTTTGGGCCCTCCTGCAGTGTGGGATGCAGTCTGCTCCAGGTCCCTTTACAATTGACGGGAAACCTTATAAATCACCCCCCCCCAAG
>JAODAL010060021.1:0-21125 GCA_025379985.1 Phyllomedusa bahiana | reverse complement strand
AAAAACAATCGTCTTGATTTGCCCGGGGCAAGGTTATAAGTGGCAACGGATAATTGAAAAGGATTTCCCCAAATCCATATGGGGAAAAAAAGAAATAAAAGACGCAATAGGGGGGTTTCCCTTTTTCCTATTTTGGGTGACAGTACGAGACTTAAGATAGCCCTGATTCAGATGGACTTACCAATTCACGTGATGATTTGACAACTGGTGAATTTTCTTTTGGGGGAAAAAACGGGGGGGGCCCCACCAAAAAAGCGTTGGGGGGGGTGGAAAGCACAAGAGGTCCTCCCCCAAACAGGGTCCGATAACAACCCGAGACCCCTGATAAATTTTAAATAATGGGTTGGGTCTACTTTTTCTTGCATTATTAAATTTATCTGCATGTGTATTTTGTACAGTAAAGTTAATTTTTAAATAAAGGATTAAACTATGTTCCTTCGAGATTTCAACCTCTTTAAACGTTTAAAGGATGTAAATCGTTTTGTAGTTTACTCATGTCAAGAAACATTTTTTACAGAGGATAAAACGGGGAAAAAGTTGATGATGGGGAGGGAGCGCAATCAGGATTATTTCCAGAGAGGCTTGAATTTTGCTAAACAAGGGTTTTCCCTCATGCTGAGAGCCTTCATGAGATTTCCCAGCACAGCCAATGTGGGGGTGGAAGATTTAACTTACAATGCTTTTAAAAATAGGGTTTTTTATCCCGTAAACTCCAGAGCTAAGGTATGGACGTTTTCCATCATTGGTGGAATTAGAACTGGGATTTGTTCTCATAAACCCCCATCTCAAAAAAAAATTACTAAAAAAAAGAATAGAGCTCTTTTGGGTTGCGGGGTAACCGACGTTGTTTTAAAACCCCCTAGATAAGGGAAATTGGGATTTTTTAACAGTGATCTTTATTCCCGTGAAAAAAAATATGCTGGATAGCAGTTATATAGGAAACTTTTTTGCAATTTCCATCAAGGGGTTTCTCAAGGCAATTGGGTGATTTCGGAAGGGCGTTCATTAGGGTGATTACTTGAAACAGAAAGCGTATGTTGATTAAAATTTTCCAAAAACACCCCTTTTTCATCCTTTTTCCAAAAGGGACATAAAGGGGTTTTTCCACCTCCCCCTTTGCCCCAATTTTCTAGGATGGATCTATTTTTGAACATTCAGTGATGGAGATCGCCACCTCCCCCCGTTTTTTTCGATCCCTTGTCATCTTAAGGATTCCAGGATGTTTTAAACATGCTGGGCAAAGTTTGTTGGAAGGTCCTTCATGGGGGTCCCGGGATATAGTCTCTTTGTACCTTTATCCCCAAACCCTGGCCGTTCAGGCATTTTCCTGTCAACTTGAAAAATAAACAAGTATAGGATGGTCTGAAAACAATTCATTAATTATGGCTACCGAATTTCTTTTAAAACATAATTACTTTCACGCATTGAACAAAAAAATTTTTCTTCAAATCCAGGATGCCCATGTGGCTACAGCATTCTCCCCAATCCACCATCCACTTGCCACGAGGCTGCCTCGCCACCCAAACACAATCTCTCATCGAGTTGAGCTACTATCTCTCTGAGTGTGTGCGAGCGCGAAGGAGATACAAACGCTGCGCACACACATTTATCTCTACAGTCTATTTGCAGAAGACATTTGTTCCACTACACACCGAGACCACCCACCAAGCGCCCACACCCCACTTACATAGATGATATCTCTTTCTCCCAGATTATGGGGACACACCACAACCGCACGGATCACTCCATCTGCAACAAAAAAGTCTAATCCCTAAATTCTCTAGTAAATCACAAACCAGGTGAATTGATGCGACACACTCACACACACACCCACATCTCTCATGACGTTCAAGTGTAGTGACATCGCGCAAATCCAACACACTTGAGATCACCTGCGTTTATTAAAATATTATGAGCGAGACCCGCTAGTCTGTCTCTCTCACCGCGGATGTATACCAGCACCCAAGCGGTAAGATATCATTTTCTAGATCTATCCCCTACTCAAAGCGAAAAAACACCAACATATCCCATTTTCGCACCCACTAATACAAAGCTCAAACCAACACACCACTAACGCTCACCAGACATAGAGTGATTCTCATAAGCATACATGCTTCCACTCGTCCGAGAGCCCTAGCCATATCATAAGCGTAACATACTTCACTATCTCCTCCGCGCGCCCGAGCCTTCACACACGATGTTTGGTTCTCAGACACTGCGAAGCTCACAGCAGACACACCGAAGCCACAACACGTATCAAGAAAGGTGTGAGAGCGAAAACTAAGCCCACATATCTCTACAGAGCAGGTTGATAAGTCTGAGAGGGAATATAGAAGCCTAGACACTGGCTTATACATAGAGCTGTTAAGAAAAGTTAAGGTTAGGGAAAGCATCCCTCCTAACTTAAGCTCTTATAATTTCTGTATATTTAGCGCGAGAGAAACTCCATCCTCTCTCTCTCTCTCTCTGGCGTAATTATCATCAGTCTACAACACACAAAAAACTCATCATTTTCTAACAGAGAGTTTCCAATATAGCCATACAGCGACACACAAACTGAGAGAGTCTCCGAGATCAACCTAATCTATAAAAACAACCCTCTAGCCCACACACACACACGTAGAACACCCATACCGAATTTTAAGGAAGAGTACTGCTACGTAGAGTGGGTATATCTCTATTTAGTGTTGCACATATCTAGAACATCGATGCAATCGCTACTTGTGGGTTTATTGCGTGTGTACACTACTAGCAGAATATTGTTTGTCTTTCTGACCAAATGAATTGGATGATGTAAGTATATATCACTCTATATGTAATGTGATAGATGTATCTATGATGTGTGAGTGATTGTACTTTACACATTCATGTCAGTTTTTAATTCAAACGTATAGAGAGTGCTTAATGGTTTTAAGTAAGAGCCTTCTATAGTGTTTTCTCATGGTTCATTGTGCATATTACAATATTTAAAGGTTCTAAATTAGTTTGTTTTATGGTAGTCTGTTCAAATGTGCGAATGTTCACACACACACACAGGAGTCTTGCTTAACAATGATAGAGTGTTCATTGATCATTTTTAAGGAATCTTCTCTATGGGTTTATTGGTAATTGTAATACACAATTAACTGAGCGAGGTTGATGTAATAACAAGTGTATCTGACGGAATAGCGTGATGTCAACTGAATGGATTTTATAAGGTGTGAAAACTAAATTGGTAGTGAGAGTTGGTTTTAATTCGTGATGCTCTCCATTGTGAGAGTGAAGCATTATGGGTATATATCTCTATTATATCTACAAAATCAAAAAGAAAAGGGGGGGGTTAACTAAATGGTGGTACATGCATATCTTATTTACTACAAATTTAACGTCAGGAAAATGGACTGTATAGGTTCACAGACAAAATAGTATTAGGTAACTGGTATCTCTCAGAATGGTCTCCTATATTGTTTTCTAGATAGTTTAGTTTGTATTTTTCACATTTCTATATGGATAACGAGATACATCTATCAACAAATATATGTTTTAGTGGGTTATGGTAGAGTTAGTTATTGTTTGTTCTCTTTGAGTGTGTGTTTGGAGATTATTCACGATGATCACCATGGTGATGTTTTGTGAATAAAAAATTTGTTATTTTTGTGTGTTGTATGTAGGGGTGTTTTTAAGGTGATGTTTAGTTTTGACTGGGTGTGTTTTTTTTTGGTGTGTATTAATAGGGGTGGGAGTATTTTATGTGTGTTTCCTAATAGCTCTATGCATGTAAGATTATGTTTGAACCTGATGGTGGCCTCACGAAATGAGAGATAAAGAGTTTGTTGGGCTATGTATTTTTATTTGTTTTTACTAACCTCAATAAAAGTGCGTTTTTTCCTATTTGGATTATATTTTTTGGATTATATCTATAAGTGCGTGCTCTACCACATCGAAGACTGGTCCCCCCGTGGAACAAGCCCATGTTCACTCATATCCTACCTAACACTACTATGTACATCACTGTATGGAGTCGTAATAGTACACACCAGTCTGTTAGGGCACCCGAGTAACATATGGTATATACCTACTCATCTCTACACAATGAGTATCCCAACATAAATAATAGTGGGCAGTACCACTCAATCTGAAACTCTCTGAGCGGGTGAGAGTGCGGTGGATTGGACATTTATCTTTCTCACAATCTAGAAAGGGAAATATATACCAGTTCGCCTTATGAGAGGTGAGTTGAGGGAGTATCTAACATCTCTCGTGCGTAGTCATCGTTCATGGCTGGAATATAGATCGGGTCCATATATATAGCACGAGCGGTCTATAGCGATCAAATCGGTGGACTGATTGCATGAATCTATATGGTTCTGACACCCGACAATCGAAATAGCGAGTGTGAGTGAGTGTCTAAGGTGGTGGGGGGGGGGATGGGGGGGTGCGTAGGAGTCTGACTAGAGAGGGGTTGCTTGAATTAGTTAGCTGGTACACATGATAGTCTCAATCACAAATAGTTGACACACTGATTATGGAGGGGCAAAGTCCAAGATGTGATCACACTAGAGATTTTCGTTAAGTACAACCTTTTATTAAGAGCGTGTATGTGGTGATAGTGTATCTATATAGTGTTTGTAGATGATCGACATTTCCAACAACTTTTCTACTGACACACTCACACATCGTGGGGGGTATGAGAGAGATTAGGGGGGGGGTGCGGTGTGGGTATGCCATGAGTGTGAGTGGTCTGCATTGAAAGTTAATATCTTAACACACACAGTGTGTAGTGAACACTAGAGTTACATTTCTCTCTTGGAGAGATATTCTGGGCAACAAGCGAGTGGTAATAGAATGGGTATCTCACTAGTATAACTCTAGGGCACACACACACGGGATGGAGGGGGGGGTGTGGGGGGTGTGGGGTGGGGTGCAAGATGAGAGTGAGTTGTGGTGGAAGGGGGGGGGGTGGAGGGGTTATATATTGTAAAGTGATAGAGTGGGAGGTGTGGGGTAGGGGAGGTGCGAGGAGTGGAGGAGTGTATATCTATTTCTTATCAGATGAGAGTGAGAGTTGAATTATTCTTATGAGAGAATAAATTGGTGGTTTATGGGGGTGTGAGGGGGGGGAGAGAAACATGACATATCAAATGAATGTTGACATTTGGTTAACAATGATCCATTCGATTAACATGGCAGATACCTTTTGTGCTCTGATGGGAAACTGCAATCTATTTAGCAAATACTCAAGCTGAATGTAACACTTATAACCAAAGCCAATCATGTAAAAAAAAAACACCACCATGATACAAGTGGGTTGATAAGAAACGACAAAAAATCCCTACATTCAATAAACAAAGCCAATATATCTATGAGAATTTCTAATAGAGATAAACTAAATCTATTAGATCTCATTATTTTTGTTTTATTCGAGGTGGTTTTTATAAGGTGGCATAGTAAGAAAAGCGACAACGAATTACATTCTGAAGCTAAAGATTGAACCAACGGAGAATCTAATCTGATGGCAGAAACCTCTGCAGCCTATATATTAGTGCGGTGGGGGTTACGTACAACGGTAGGACCTAAATGACCCTCAAGCCCCATCATTGGGAAGGTGTTTAGCCGATCCCCTCCCACATCATCTATCTGACTAGACAACCACACACAACCTCACCGCCCCCCCCCACGGACACACTACATTTACTTATCCACCAAAACTGGGTGTCTAGGAAACTAAACCAAAAGTAAAGAACTGACCGGAGCAACGTAAATCTCTTCACCAAAATGCTAGATTGTGACACCAACACCTATGCAGACATTGGCGAGAAGTATAGTCGTAAGGCAAAGTGCCTAGAGAGGAAAGTGTAAGCCCCAAGCCCGCCCGATCTCGACACATCCAGGTCATCCGTACTAACCTAAGTTCACCAACTTACTAATTGCGCAAAACCCCGTACAAGTAAAATGGGCGAGGGGGGGGGGGCGTGGGGGGGTGGGTGGGTGATACCCCCCAACGCGTGTACATCCTACCCTAACCCTTCTCTAGCCCAGACAAAACCACAAAAAAACCAACACTCCCCCCCCTATCTCAACAGAGCCACCCTCATTACCACAACAATATCAACACACATCACTCAACATCTAACCCAGAAACACGACTCACAGCCGCCCACAATCTCTTATATATTAATACTAAATATGGGGCCTCTGTAACTCCCCGATTAGTCGGTTCTTTGTCAAATCGTCCTCTTAGGCACCTCTAGAAAGATTTACTGGGGGGGGGGGGGGGGGGGGGGGGGGAGGGGGGGGCGCTGCAGGTCCAGATTTGTTGATAGAGCCACCTTGGCAGTTAAATTTTGAATCCCAGCAGATTGTGTAGTTTTACCACCAGGTGAATGATAGGTGGACCCAGAATCGTGTACGGTTCTAACACTCGTGCTTATGCCTTTATCTGTGAACCCGCGGCACGACTTCCGAACCATCAGTCCCCAGTACCCATGAGACTTCCTCTCACGTTCCACAAAATAAGCCTCTTCACAGAAAAATGTTAACACAAAATACAAACATCTATTTAGAATCCTCTAATTGTTATCAGTCATATTCACTATATATGCCAAAAAGTTTTCCTATCCTCTGTTACAAAAATCTCCCCATCTATATTTCCCGCAAATGGTAAAAATATTACAATCGCTTATTTCCTCCCATTTATAGGTAAATATATATCCCCCCTAATAAGAAGCCCAGGTGAATGTTGATTATAAGTTTGCCCGCCCGGATATGCAGCCTCCCTCTAGCCAGTTTATTTATGCCCTCTCTAAACAGGAATTACTTACTTATGCCCTCTGTAGCTAGGTTTCAGCCCCTTTAGGCAGTAATAATGCCCCCTGTAGCCCTTAATATGCTCCTTGGTAAGTCAGGTTCTTTCTTAGCCCCTGTAAGCCATGGTTACTGTTACTTGACTCCGCCCTTATAGTCCAGTAATATGCCCCCATAGCCACATAATATGCCCTCAGTAGCCAGTGATATTGCCCCCTCTGTAGCCAGTGATGTTACCCGACCTGTAGCCAGAGATATGCCACCCTTTAGCCACATATGCCCACCCTGTTACCATTGATTTATCCCCCTGTACCAGTGATATACCCTCTCTGTAGCCAGTGATATCCCTCTTCTGTAGTCCATTTGATATGCCCCCTGTAGCCAGTGATATGCCCCTTTATGCTGAAAAGCCAGTTGATATGCCCCCTGTATCCAGTGATATTGCCCCCTTACCTAATAAAAATAAAATAAAAAAACCCACTTACCCTCTGCCCGGCTCCGCTCATCGGCCAGGCCTGTAGCTTGACGAACCGTTTGTAAGCAGAGTGATGTTATCACGGCTACTTATGCCGTCTCGCGTTCCTTACGGGACCCTCCTGAGCCCCGCAGTAGCTGCCGGCTTAGAGGATCCCCACAGCGTCGCAGTTGGATGGCGAAGAGAAAGCGGCGCGTCTCCCCCCCTGCGCCGCCAATTTGTATGTACACAAAGCAGACCTACCAAGCGCCGTACAAACCAGGGGGGAAGACAGGACGGGAAACGATCCGTACCTGCCACACTCCCCTGACTCTGGACTGCCGCGGGGGATTGCCATGCGCTGTGAAACGGGCGTGCAAGGTCAGTAAGATCGGCAGTCTCCGCCCGCTCAGGAGGGCCGTTCTTAACAGCAATCATGTGCCTCCTGGGCAGAGCTGTTCACTGGGCCCCCTGAAACCAACATATAATCAATAATATCTAAGGGTAGTTTCACAACATACGGAGTAATTGTGCCGGTGTGCATTTTGCGGCGATTTTGCACTTTAATTACAGCTGAAATTCAATTAAACAGTAAAGCTGATTGCTGCTTATTAGTTCGATTGGTTTGCAATTTGGCCAACAAATAACCATACTATTATTCCATTTTGATGAATGGAATGCCGCCATATGTGCTTAACCCCTAAAATCACTTGAAGCAGCTTTGAGGAGCCTCAGTATTATCGGAGAACTTGTTATTTTAGGTGGAGTAGATATGAGTTTACAATTTAACTCCTAGGTCACATAATTCTTTTTAAAAAAAAAAACTAATTTCAGGCATTGAACAGAAAAGTGATTTTCGTTACCCAGCATTTTTTTTTTTTATTTTTTTACACCATGTCACGACAGCAAATTAATCACTACATTAATTTACAAACCAAATTAACGCTGCTATATTAATAACTAATAGGTTATATACGGTCATGTAGATTACCGGAATATTTGTACTTTTTTTATAGTAAATGTTGAAGCCACAACAAATATTTTTTTACTTATATATTTTTGTCGTACACTTTATTTTTTTTTTTTTTTTTTTTCCTTCTTTTTAAGAGTTCGCAATATTACCGGGCTGAAATTACTTCCCAGTCATTATGGTAATCCAATTATCCTCAATGGAGAACTATGGCATTACGGTCTCCTCTCCCCTCGAGCAGTAGATAAAGTGATCATGTGAATTACCATCGGACGTATACACGCCCGCTGATGATTACAAGTCTATGTCCAGGCGATGAGTGCCGGCACCGCCCGCTCCTGTCCCCATGTCCACAAAGGGCGTAAATTGCGGGCGTAATTAGACGCCCCTGCAAAGAAGCCATGTGATACATAGCCTGAAAAGGGTTAACCTTCATTGTTTTCTTTACTAAATAAAGTGTTTTTTTATTGAGGAAATAAGAGGTGATGTGCAGATTGTTTTTATTTTATTGTTTATTTACATTATTTTAAAGTCCAGATCTTGATTTAGGAATTGACTGCATCTGTAACCAATAACAACATGTATGTGGTCAGTCCGATCCTGTGCCCCCAGGCGGCATGCATCAATACTTTCATAAAGTAATCTATAGACTGACATTCACTGGCCGGGGCACAGGAATGGCTTACCCACACAAATTGGTAGTTTACGAGATGATATAGCTTTGCTGGGTCAGTCCATCCTGTACCCTGATCACTACTGACCCATAGTAGTTCCCTAGTACTATCTTCACACGACGTGACCGGGAACCTCGCACAGACGAACACAGAGCAATCTCCAATATACCTCGCTGACGTGGGTGGAGTAACCCAAGCGAGGTTGAAGCCCGGGAGGGGGACAAACAGGCCGTGGGAGGGGGGGTGAGCTGGAGCCCTGATTGAGGGATGCTTGATGTAATTAAGAAGAATCTGAGTCTCATTTGCATTCCACTGCGGCAGGGGGGGATGTAGAATCGAACGGGCAGGTGGGGGAATGCAGGCACTCCATTTCCCTCGACCAGAGTACGTGCTTCTCCGGGTTATTGCCGCGCATGCAGGAACAAAAGGAGCGAGCAAAGCAAGGACGCAGCCTGAGCTTGCCGAAGATTCGGGCCACACTCAGATTCATGTGATCAGGAGCTCCTTTGACCCAAATGAGACTGACCTGGCGACCGCCCCCTGGCATATCAGTAGGAGTGTATAAAGTACATGTAAGGTAGCTGTAGAGTATACCCCCAGAATAAACTCCACTGATGCATCACAGAATCAACTCCACAGGTCGGCCTTTAGAATCTAATTCTCCTGGAGGGCCTTAGGCACCTCAGACAGACACTGTGTACAACCTACTTGCAAGATGACTGTAAAAGGATTTGTTCATCCACTTTTTTTGTCTTCACAACACAAATCAAATACATGATACAGGAAAATATTTATTTAGTAGCATAAAACATAATTCAAATGATGACAGTCCCCCCCAATTTATTTTAAACAAAAGGTATATGTTTTGCATTTGGAAAACAAATACTTAGCATGGTCATAGAAAATGCTATAGCAAGTTACAAAAAGAAAACAAGCCTTAAGAAGAAGGGTGACCAAATGGAAAAAAGATGAGTAGAATTATTTAACCATTATTTTTTGTGGGAAACCATATAGTATAGAGTCTCGTAGAATATATTGGATGTTCCTAGTCAGTTTTGAATGAAATGTAATCCAAATGGGAGGTTTTATAAGGAAAACATACAGGTGAACCAAGGAAGACATCAAAGTGTCAGGATACAAAAACTCAAAGCAGTAAGTAGAAAATACACAGGAGTAAGTGAAAAACAAATTTTTTTAAACAAGAGTAAAATGATCATGGAAAAATTAACGCATAAACTAAAGAAAACTAAACTAAAGAAAAGTTTGGGGCTTAAAGTGAAAAGTGTATGTTGAATATTTGTGAATCAGCAGTGGACCACGAAATGCCTGATGAAATAAAACATAATGATGACTGCCTGAAAAAAAATTAATTTATTTCCAATAATTAAATGAATATGATCAATGTTCAAATCAGGTAATACGGATCAAGTATGATGGTGCAAATACGATTACCCCCATAGAATGTTTTTTATTTTTACCTCATCATTAGGTGCACATAGAAATTGCGTGGCACACTTCTAATTAAACAAATTTCACGTAGATTATTATATGGAACCTAGTCATTTGCATTAATACTTACAGCTCGTGAACAAAGGGGCAATTCATGTAAATATAGCTGTCCAAGTTGATGTGAGTTGACCCCCTGAAGAACCCCTGAATTATTTTTTTCAGTGAAAAACAACCTGAGTAAAGCTGGACCAGGTACAGAACAACCCCATGGCTAAGAGAGATAATTACAGAGTTAGTATGGTTGAAAAAAGACATATGTCCATCAAGTTCAAACAAGGGTGGGGAAAATGTGGGTGAAGGGAGGGAGATAAGGATATATGTTCATATTCTTTTCCCTGATATCCCATAGTTGCCATCAAGCTGCTGGTGTATCTAGTAATTTTATATGCTTTACAAAGCGATGATTAAATATGTCAATTAGTTTTCCAGGTAGTTAATCTAAGCCTTTCTTGAAAACTTTGCAACTGTTCCTTGCTCTGTGAACCCCCCCCACTCCTCAGGCAGCTATTCCACAGATTTTACAAGTTCTCACCGATGGGATAACGAGAACACTTTTAGCTTCTGTAGATCCTTTTTCGAAAATTCTACATCTAGACAAGGAAAGTCCCGCTTTGTTTTTACTTGAAGTCGTGGCTTCGGCACATGAAAAATGACCTTTTTCCTCCCCAAAGCTTTTTGTCAGAGGGACCATTTAACACATTATAAAACTGATATTAAATTTAATTAATGTCCCCGACACCTAACGCCGGAGCTGTTTTTAGTATTTCTCACAGACTAAAATATAAAATGCTTTAAAAATCGTCTAACCCTCGTGTCATAGTCCTTCCAAAACTATAGAAAAGCTCCATCTCCCAGACATAAAAGCATTTCGGGCCACGGAGATTGCTCGTTACTTTGTTGCACTCATTACCATTCTACTACCATTTAACTCCAATCATTTTCCAGTATAAACTGGAGCCCAGCCATAATTTCAAAGGATCGGCCAACTAGAACATACTTTATAACAAAAAATACGGTAAAGTGTCAATACCGTTATCCAGAGATTCAAAATGCCTCCTGTTTAATAAAAACGCCTGGCCAATAATCTTGCCAGTGCCATAGAGCCCGCTGAGTTGATCACTGGCATGTCTGGTTCCTGTAGTCCATGGGGATCAACAATAACAACTACCCAGATCTATACAATTCTCAATAATCAAAATCTCGCCCCCAGTTTTTCCTCCTTTTCTCAAACCAAGGAAATAGATTATGAATCCGATGTGTGGTCCTTGGCTTTCTTTTTTCCACCGCCTCATATGTTAAGCGATAACTGACTGTTTTTCCAATACAGAGAGAGCACCATTGTCAGTTGTCATCATTTTTACTCGTAGATTTTCAGCAATCTAAAAACCTTCTGCACTCCTTATCTGTGACCCAGTGAAACTTATAGCTAATCAAATTTCATGCTGCCCAATCAAATTCGGCAAGCATGAACCCAGCTGATTACGAACATCCTCTTGTTAAAGGATGAAACATGATCATTTGCGCAATGTCATAGCAGAACCAAGATTATTTTAGCTTTATCCTCTACAGGATATAGGGTTTATAATGCGAAATGCAGTTGTTATAGTACAACACCCTGTTTTCAGATATTAATCTATTTGCACCACAGCGGTATAGTGTATTTCCACACCTAAATGCTCAGAATAAAAAGATTTGGTGAAAATATGTACAAAATCAACAGCTATTGAGCGCCATGAGTCTCCTACTAGGGATGAATATATTCACATGTCATTTGTTGTATGATGCATAGTACTACAACATTTCTTTCTATTTCTGGTATACTGTAATTTTTTATTTGTTTTTTTTAAAAGATTGTAATTTCCAGCTGCTTAAAATACTAAACATATTATGTACACCTCATTAGGGCAAATTCAAGTGCAGCACTGACATCTGGTCTTATAATGTATAGAGGGAGAAACATAACAAAACTATATAAACTCCTACTTCAGTTATGTCTATATGAGAATCAAAATTACAGGCACCAGTTCTAAAACCAATGTAACTACGCATTATAGCTACTGTCAGTCAACTTGGATATAAGAAAGGTATTTAGAATATAATAGATTTTTTTTAATGATAACATTTTTATTGAACAGTCTGTCAATGAAAAAAAGAATAAACATCATATTAACACATAAGTATAGGAAAAAAAAAACCTGAGTTTGCATATCAGATATTACAAAGCAGATTGGTAAGCAAGATAGATAAATGGATAGATAGATAGATAGATAGATAGATAGATAGATATACAGTGAAGGAAATAATTATTTGATCCCTTTGCTGATTGTGTAAGTTTGCCCACTGACAAAGATCTGAACAATCTATAATTTTAAGGGTAAGTTAATTATAACATTGAGAGATAGAATATCCAAAATAAAATCCAGAAAATCACATTGTATAAATTATATATTATATATTAAGAAGATAAGTATTTGATCCCACACCAACCATTAAGAGTTCTGGCTCCTACAGACCAGTTAGATGCTCCTAATCAACTCGTTACCTGCATTAAAGACAGCTATCATAGTCACCTTTATAAAAGACTCCTGTCCACAGACTCAATTAATCAGTCAGACTCTAACCTCTACAACATAAGCAAGACCAAAGAGCTTTCTAAGGATGTAAGGCACAAGATCATAGACCTGCACAAACCTGGAATGTGGTACTACCATAAGTAAGATGCTGGGTGAGAAGGAGACAACTCTTGGTGCAATAGTAAGAAAATAGAACAAATACAAAATGACTGTCAATCGACATCGATCAGGGGCACCATGCAAAATCTCACCTCGTGGGGTGTCCTTGATCATGAGGAAGGTCAGAGATCAGCCTAAAACTACACAGGGCGAACTTGTTAATGATCTCAAGGCAGCTGGGACAACAGTCACCAAGAAAACCATTGGTAACACATTACAACGTAATGGTTTAATATCCTCAGGAAGGCACATGTGCAGGCCCATCTGAAGCTTGCCAATGAATACCTGGATGATTTTGTAAGTGATTGGGAGAAGGTGCTGTGGTCAAATGAGACAGAAATTTAGCTCTTTGGCATTAACTTAACTCGCCATGTTTGGAGGAAGAGAAATACTGTGTATGACCCAAAGAACACCATCCCCACTATCAAGCATGGAGGTGGAAACATTATGTTTTGAGGGTGTTTTTCTGCTAAGAGCACAGGACTACTTCACCACATCAATGGGAGAATGGATGGAGCCATGTACTGTAAAATCCCGAGCGACAACCTTCTTCCCTCCGCCAGGACATTAAAAATGTGTCCTGGCTGGGTCTTCCAGCAAGACAATGACCCAAAACATACAGCCAAGGCAACAAAGGAGTGGCTCAAAAAGAAGCACATTAAGGTCATGGAGTGGCCTAGCCAGTCCCCAGACCTTAATACCATAGAAAATTTATGGAAGAAGCTCAGAGAGAGAGAGGTATAAACATCATATATAATGAAACAAGAATGAGAAAAAGATGTTACAAAACAAAAAATGCACATTGAAAACTTTACTCTTGCCATTGAGGAATGAGTATTATACAACTATAATAAACAAAAGTTTATCATTAAGAATATTTGTGTGTATTCCAAAAAAGAGACAACTTCTTCCATATTTTATGGAAGCTATGTGGGTTGCCCATTGTACCTGCTATTTGTCCCTTCATTGTGTAATTCAATTGGATGGAATTTCAAATTTCTGTAATAGAGAATATTTATTATATGGCTTTTACAGTTTCTGGCAATGTGAGTATGTGCTACTGTGAGAATGTGGGATATTAAAAATGCCTCCAAAATTATTAGATTAGCGTTAGAGACAGGAAAGCTACCTCAGGTGTCCACTCCAGTGGTCTACCAATTACCGTCTAAAGAAGATTATGAATTGAGGACTAATAAGGAGGAACAAGAGGGCAATCCTACCAGATATAGAGTAGTGTTCCTACTGCATGTCTACACCCCAGAAGGTTTCTGAAGAATTTGAATAGATTTTGTCTGCACAGAGTGAGGTACCATCTGTATAGAAGTTTCCTTGAGGATTTTACATGATTGGCACCAAAGCACCATTGCTGATCTGTAAAGGAGGTCCCAAGTCCCTTTCCCACTTGCTGACAAACATAAGATCATGAGGATTGGGGGTATACATAAGTATTGAATAACTGGTGGAAAGACTCTTTTGCATCTTAGCTGAGTCATCACTAAAGAACTTTTCTAAGGTAGATATAATGGCGTTAATAGGTAGGTTTACAGTAGACAAAAATGTCTCATTTTAAAATGTTTAAAGGGATCTCTTTTCCAGATTCCAAAACAGTTTACAATACAGTCAAATGGCATCAAAGAGTCTCCTGAGAGGATCTCTCTTAATCAGGTGATGCAATATTCCACCCACGAGTGAATATCCAAGTCCAGAACAACTGGATGAAGTATATTGAGCGGAAAATTTTTATTCCTATGAGCAATATTGCCTGTTTTCCCATTTAAGTCTTCCAAACTGCCTGTTCTGAGCAGCGCTGCACGAAAGGCTTGAGTGGTCTGAGTGGGAAACGAAAGGGAAGATACATGTGCATTTTGTCCCACAGCATAAACTCCATAGCAACTCATTGTTTGGAGTCATTCGAGAGCCCCCAATGTCTAACCTGTTGTACAATGGATGACTTGTAGTACGAAGAGATACATGGGCACCCCAAACATCCTCTATCCACAGAAGTGCAAAGTATCTTGCTCGCCACTCTAGGGTGTTTATTTTGCCAAATATAGTTCATAAGTTCCTTTTGAGGAAGTTGTAAATGAGGCTGCAGAAATTGCAGCAGTAAATTCAAGTGATATAAAATTTTCGTGAGACAAATCATTTTGACTGTGGCCATATTACCCAACCAAGATTGGATAAAGGATAGGGATGTGAGCATAATTTTAATACATGTACATTAGAGAATTGTGTGATTTCCTATTGTATAAACTGATGATTAAACAAAAATACAACTAAGAGTTTTCAGTGCTTAACTAGTGATGAGCGATTGTGTCAACAATAGTCGATATCGGCAATTATCATGTCGACAGTCGACAACCGCCAATGACCATTAAAGTCTATGGGACAGGAACAACAGCTTTATTCTTACACGCAAACAGGTGAGGAGAAGCTGGAATTAACATCCTTAACAGTGAACTGGATACGTGCTACATCTTAGGCAAGACAAGTTGGCTATAAAAGTAACAGAAAAAAATTCATATGCTAAAATAAATCATAATGTTCAATGGCTAACCGAAACATGAGGACAGAGTTGCCACAGCAGGTACAGCGGTAGCAGCTGCAAAGGGGCCCTTTCACACAAAACAAGACACCGGTATTGGAAATGGCACATGGGAACTGGCAGGAGACCCCTATCACGTTTTGCGCCAGGGACCAACATCTTGTCACATATGTGGTGGCAGCAAGAACGTCCCAAATGGGAACGCGGAGGTTCAACTGGCAGGGCGGTTTTACAATGCTGACATGTAGCACCAATTACTATAAAATATCTATAACCCAATTTGCGTACAAGTGCACGATTTGCGCCAAATTGAGACGCACTGAGTAAATATAGAACTATTTAAAAGTTATATTGATTACATATGGCGGTTTTGGCACCACTGACAACAGGCGCCAGTTACTATAAAATATCTGTAAAACAATTTGCATTCAAGGGGGCTATTGGCAAAAAATTGAGAGGCACAGACACCAATAGAAATACAAAACAATTTCACCTCAGGTAGGAGTTCTGCTGGCCGCAAAGTGTTAAAAAAATTTTTTATTTTCATGTGAGTTCAGGACAGGAGAGATTAGGCTGCACATTATCAAGCCTCCTTTCCGACCCCTCTGCCCCACCCCTCTCGGCTGCACACAGCACTAGATGTCTTTACAAGTCTCTAACTAAATCAGAACTTAAATTCTCTAATCTAACTATATCCTAAGCTTCACAACTACAAGGATGGTTTTCTGTATAAAAGAAGATTGTCACTCTGAGCTGTGACAACAGATATTGGGACAGGAAGTAAGACGTGTTGCTCTGTAGTGAGATCAGTGAGAAATGAGGCTGAACAGGAAATGGAGTCGCATACATAAAACGAGGTCATGTGATTTTTGCAGCCAATGAGATGCATACACCGCCCAATCATGACGTCGTACACCCAGCTCACCCTGCTCCTTGCTCTTCACTGATTGGCTGGCCAGCAAAATTACAGGAAGCGCTGAAAAAGGCGCGATTGTAAACGCGATAACGATTATCGTTACAATATTCAAGTAAATCGCATCATCGCGAAACACCGATAAACGTAAAAACCGTGCCGATTTCAACTTTTGTCGATAATATCGCTCATCCCTATGCTTAACTAGATAATATGTTAAACTATGCCAGTAGCAAGAAATTATTGTACAATTTCACATTTTGTCTTACATTTATTTTGGGATTTTTTTGGGTTATAGATCACAAATAGTATCACCTAAATATTCTAGTTTTTGCCTTCTTACTAGCCTCTCCATTTAGTGAGACAGTATCTATCCCAAATGTGTTCATAATCTGATAACATTAAATGAACAGGAACATTTCTCACTAAAAATTAAATGGAGTGAATTCAGGCCAAATATAGGGTTTAGAGCGTGTTCTGTGCTGTTTATGCAGCATGGCGGATGCTTCTATTCTCTTCTATAAAAGATTGTAAAAACTCTACCATAAAAGCTAACTTTCTGCAAATAAAAAATGAAAACCCCAAATCAGGGAACACATTGTGTAGCAAGTGCTATGATTTTATTACTTGTGTTTGCTTATGTAAATTAGGTCTTTCCTGTACAGATTTTTTTTTGCCTTTTTGCTTTTGTTGTCAAAACAGATGCATCAATATTCACTAGGAAAGCTGCAATATACGGTTGAACTAATCCATACAATGCAACATAAACATTCACTCAAGAAGGATTGTAGTAATTGTAGTGACTGAGATGTGAAGCATACATAATGTAATCTAAGGATATTGTGTTAGGAATCTTTTAAAAGATGAAAGAAATCTTAAGTTAAAACACAGAAAAATTCCATATTTCCCTGGTATTCTATGTTATGAATTTAGTTTTTTCATATAATACCTTTATAGTATGACATTATACGGAGCACCATCTGTTGACTGTTCACCTTGGGACTTCCCTCTGTACAGCCTTCTGCTGATGACTGCCATGTACATAAAGCCTTCACATGACTGTATTTGTGGTTCAAATAAGCCCCCTTTATTAGATACCAATACGTATGTCTGATAAATAAGTGTAGAAGGACTAGAAGACTTTGCAACGTAGCAGCATTGACTACAGCAGCTCCTAGGAAATAAAATGTTGGCAGACACAAGTAGTACGAGATACTCTGCAGTATCCCCTACATTAAACGGAGCTGCCTCTTTCATTTACATGCAATACATTGTAGTATCAAAAGGTGCTGGTGGTAAAGGATTGCAAATAGTTCCTGATATATTTGAAGAAGGCTGCAATACAGCATGTTTCCAAAGGATATTTCCTACAAGACTTCAATCAGTGGCAGCAAAGGGTTATATATATGGAGTAACATGACTGATAACACTGGGGAACACTCATATCGGTGCCTCCCTTAAGGACCCTGGACGTATGAGTACGTCCTGATAACTTTTCTTTATCACCTTTACGGTGCTTTCACACAGTGCGTTTTTGATGCTTTTTTTATGCGTTTTTGTGCAGGAAGGCGCAGTAATTAATGCTGTACGTTGCTTCACAAAAATCGTGGTAAAATCGCTATTTTTGTTAGGACTTTTTGTGCAGCAATGTACAGTATTAATTGCTGTGCCTTCCTGCACAAAAAAACGCACCAAAAACGCACTGTGTGAAAGCACCTTTATGTTCCCTTGCTCCTCATTAAAATAAAAAAAATATGTGCTCATATTAGAATGCCAATTTTATAAGTTTTTTTAAATTGTTGGCTTTTTAAAATGTGTGGTTTTTCATTAATTTTATGAGGTCTACTGCACCTGGCATCATAAAATGTAAACAGTTGCTGAGATTACAGATTTCGGGACTATGAAAGATGTCTACTTTTAGTTTTTCCAGGGAATGATCTGACAAATGTATGTGAAGAAATTGACTCTTTAAAAGGCCACATGTATTAAAACTGTCTAGGTATAAGACTTTCATTGTTGCCCGTAGCAACCAATCACAGCTCCCCTTTCATTTTCTATCATGCTTTGAAAAAAAATGGAATGGGAGCTCTGATTGGTTGCTATAGGCAACAAAGAAAGTCTTAGACCTAAACAATTTCCAAACATGTTCCCCTTTGTTTTAGGTTTCATCAGTTCCAGCTTTATATGGAATGGTGGGAGAATGACGTTTTCCTGTCAGTGATGCATACAGACCCTACAGTCATGTTTTTTTCTTTTAGGCTAAGTCACTTTATTTTAATGGTCTAGCCTTACCCTTGAATCCCATAATCAGATAAAATGAAGGTATTACATATCTCCACTTGCCCAGGCAAGAAGTTAACTCTTTTAGATCAACACAAACAGTCCACTGGTTATATTAAAGAGTACACTAGATAAAAACAATGTTACATAGTAAAAGACAGAGCAAACGCTACTGCATCTGTCAGCAACTACAAGTAGTAGTATGGTAAAAGTCTTATTTGAGGGGTATCCAGTATCGTATAGAATAGAGACAATTTGACATTACTGTCATTTTTATATTTATATTCCATGAATACCCAAAAACTCTTTTCACGATCTTTGGGACAGCTAAGAACAAAATATTATAATTTATTTTAAAATGTATTATATGTCATTTAAGTTATTTTTACAAAGTAGTATTCCATCTCCTACGCTCCCATAAAGCTGAGATCGGTAAAGCAGCTTCTCTGAGCGCAGACTCTTCTACCTGGTTATTCTACAGGCAAATTTACCACTTTGTCATATACTTTTCATATTAAGTTACAGTTAGTGTTAACAGTGCTCTTTTTATAACTAAATGGTTTTGAGTGTTCTTTTGTTTGTGGCTGACATGTTTTGGATCAAAGATCCTTCCTCATAGCCATTGCCTCATAGCTTTGTCCTTTAATGTTTGTATCGGTCTTGATAATGTCCAATAAAGTTCATTGGATTAAATCCAATAAAGTTCAACGTTTTGCACTGCCTTCTACCCTTGAAGTTCAGCTGGTTCCATTCTACTTGTTTATCTTTGAAAGTTCAAAGCAGTCATAAGGCACCGTGGTACCGTGTCGGTCATTCCAGGTGAGCTGAACTTTCTTTTTGCATTGCTGGAGTTAGGATTCTATAGTTACCTGCAGACCAGACCATAACTAATCTAATTAGCTGAGAGAGCAGAGCAAGGACTGACTGAGAGATTGATCTGAGGAAAAAAAGCTAATTAACTTTAACAAGATTAGCTCCAGTTTATAGATAAAGGCATGGTATTTAGTGTTGAACCGAACCGTTCGGAAAATGGTTAGGCATCAACTTTACGTTTTTTCCGAACCCGAGCCGAAATTAATTTTTTTGCCGCAAGTTCGGTAAAAAGTTCAGGTTCGGTAGAAGCATTCGGTGACTTTTTCAGCTGCTTCTTTCAGTTTTGGCGGCCAGCCAATCAGTGCAGAGCACGGGGGAAAAGGTCAAAAACGTCACCAGTGAGGGTGTAGAGATCTCATTGGATGCTAAAATCGCATGGTCAACTTATGTGTATGTCACTGTATTTCCTGTTGAATGCCATTTCCACATAATCTTCTTTCCTCATGATGCCATCTATTTTGTGAAGTGCAGCAGTCTTCTGGAAAAAGGGAACCCCCCACAAATGGAATCTGGCACCCCCCTGTTTCCCAGTTGGGATGGTGTTTTTAGGTGGAAGCTTCTCCCTTTTTCCTCTTTATGTAAAGATTGTCATTAGGCCAAAACATTTTTAAAATTTTAGTTTTGTCAAACCACAGGACTGTCTCCAAAAATGTGGTCTTTGTTCCCGGGGACATCTGAAACATGAATTGGTTTTACATTTGCTTTTTAGTAATGGCTTTTTCTAGAGAGTGCCTTTTAGCTCATGTTGATACATACTGTGGATAGACACAATCTTAAAAGTTTTTCCCCCAGCAGGTTTTTTGTTTTGTTCTTGGGGGTTGATATACACATGTTGGACCAAAGCAATTCATCTGAGAACAGAACCCCTTTTTCTTCTGAGCGGGATGTGGCGGACTACCCATCTTTTTTGTCTTGCATATAATTTTTTGTCGGGGTGAAGAGGCCCTTCAGTTTTTTGGAAATTGACCCAAGGATGATCCAGACTTTTACAAGTCCCCAATCTCTTCCCGATATCTTGTTGATTTTTTAGCTTTCCCCCGATGTTATACACAGAAGCAGTTTTTTTTGGTGTGCTTTAAAAATACATCCAAGGTGTGTCTCTAATTAATTTTGAAGCTTCCAAACCCATACATCATCAGTGGGCTGCCAAATTGTTTTAAGGTATAGTTCATAGTGGGGTTTTAAAACTTTTGATTTTTCAGAAGTAAAAAAAAAATGCCTTTAAAAATCTCTCTCTCATTTTTCTGGGAAATTTTGGAAATTCTAAATGATTATAATGGGTAAATTTTTTTTCTGTTTTTTTGTCAGATAGTGAAAGGAACCCATGATTTTGTCTTTTTTTTATAGTGCTTGTTTTAAAATTTGGGGGTTCAATGTTTTTTATAAAAAGGG
>JAODAL010060020.1:0-21125 GCA_025379985.1 Phyllomedusa bahiana | reverse complement strand
GCTAATAGCAGAACAGGGGGTGCAAGTGTTCCTATCCCCCCTCTAGCATACAAATCTCCACGGACATTCAAGCAAAACAAACAAAAACCCTTTATGTGCTGTCCCCCCATCAAACAACACGGGGCAGCTGGAGTGTGTTACATAATCCAATGTGCACAAAATAAAACAAGCGGGGAGGGATAGAACCTTCACACCCCCCCCTGCGTTCTATTAGTAAAACAAAGCCCCAGACACATCAGATTATATAACACACTTCACTGTTTTCACATCTACTGACCACAGATCAGCTCACCTTGCCTCCTAATCGTGTAGAGACGGAGGGGCAGGCACAAAAGGGTTTAAATCAGGCAGCACAGCTACAAATCGGGAGTAGAGCCCCACCCTCCCTCCACTACAAAGCATCACAAGGGCCCTCATACTGTGCGGGGGGGCCCTTTCTCGACCTGTATTGAGAAGTGATGTTACCAGCAGGGCACCCAGTGAGAAAAAAATAAAAGGTCGGGGTATAGGATCTGGGGGAGCTGATGCACTCCACACCGGGGATAACTAAAAATCAGAGGACATTTGAAAATTAAATTTTTGGAAAAGCTGTTTTTTTTTTTAAAAGATTTTTTTAAATTTAAAACCCAACTTTTAGCGAACAACCCCTTTAAAAAAATTCTGCTACAAGCAGTATAAATTATACAAAATTTACCCCATTTTCTGATTAAAATTTATAAAATTTTCAAACATTTTGGACGACAGATAAAAGGGGCTGGCCAGTATTCGGGTGTCCTTTCAGGCCAAAAACGGGCCGCCCTTTTCCAGAATAGCAGACGCATTCCAAAAGTATGCTTCTCGAAAGCATGAATAAAAAAGTAAAATTCTGCACAATGTTGATACCATAGACACCAAACATGGATATATTTTCTTTAAAAAAATCAATTGCAAAATTATGTCTTCCTGAAGACACCACTAGGAGGAGCTTATCGTATCATTTGGTTTTGAGCTCTGTGGAAAACAGTACATAAGCTCCAAAGCTCCACCGGGTTTTTGGCTGCAGGCTTCAAGGCAGGAATAGTGTAGCACAGTAGATGTGTAAGTGCTAAAATCTATGCCGAATTAGTTTTGGAGAAGGTTTTTAGGCTTTAGATGTATGATTTATTTTAGCAACCACCGTTTTTTTTTTTTTTGGTAACCCCTTTACTTCTATGTATATGCTAGGGATTTCGAGTTTCACTTAAAGGGAGAGTTCATGTTCAATCTGTAGTCCATTCTGCAGGCACGTTTTTAAAACAGAAGGGGCAAAGGGGGATTGAGTATAGTTTTTGCAGTGTCGGACTGGGGGGGCTGGGGCCCCAGGGAGTTGATTTTGGGGACCCACCCTATGTACGAAAAAAATTTCCGGGCCCCGGACAAAAATGCGCCCCTTTTACCACTAAAACAGGGGAAAACAGAACTGTATTGTGTAGTACAATAGCAAGAAGTCACATTCTGTCAGTCTAACATATCAAAGAAAACAAACGGCCCAAGTGGGCTCCATCCATACCCCCCTCCCACCCACATAAAAAAAACCTCCCCCTCCAGGGCCCCCCTTTGGGGTTAAAGCACCCCCCCCTTTCAAAAATACACACCACAAGAAAGTAAAATGTAACCCATCACAGGGCCCGGTTTTCCCCTTTAACCCCTTAAACAATCAGGGGACACATGTACCCTCCCCACAAAACTAATGCCAATATAACCTACAACCCCAAACCATATAGAGACCCCCATGGGTGTTTCCGGGACACCAACCAGGTATAACCAACAACACGACATATAGAGACCAAAAAGGGAAGGTCAAAACACCAGCCGGGAAAACCCTAAAACACCCCGCCATATAGAACTACAAAGAGTCAAAAACCAGCTCGGGAAAAACCTGCAACCCCACCAATAAAGGACCACATAGAGATCAACACCAGCTCAGGTAAAAAACTACAACACCCCCATATAGAACCACATAGAAAATCAGACACCAGTCAGGTAAAACCCCTTTCAACACCGCCTTATAGAGACCACAAAAGGGGGCCCAGACAACCACTCGGGGTTTTAAAAAAACAACACCGCCATATAAGGACCACAAAGGGGTTTCAACCCCCAGCTCGGGTTATAACCTAAACACAGCCATATAGAAAACCACAAGTGGCCCAACACCAGCCATTTTTAACCTACAAAAACCCCCCAAATAAGACCACAAAGGCCGTCTGGCGGCGGTCTGTGTGTTACATTTAATTACATTGGCCCCGCAGCCCGGGCCATGGAAACCCCAAATTTTTTTAAAACTTTTTTTTTCAGAGATTTTTTGTGTGCAAAAACAAAAGGGTTAAAACGGGTGTACATTATTTTAACCTATATGGAAAGGAAGGGGTGCTTCCTTTTTGGGGGTTTCTGCCCCCCCCCACTCCCCCCAAAAACAGGTTTGCCCAAAGAAGGGGGCAGTTTTTGGGAAAGGGGGGGTTTGGTTTTTTTTTTTTTCTCTTTTTTAAATAATGGGGCCCGGTGACCCATTGAAAGGCCTGTTTGGGCCCAATTGAGAGGTAAAATAGGAAAAAGGACTCCCCATTTAAAGACCACGTTGAAAGTGTGGGGCATTTTAAACATTTTTCTGATCAAGATATGTGAACCGAGACCCAAAAAATTTTTTTTTTTTTTTTCAGGGTATGATAGATCCCCAAAATGCTTCTTTAGGGTTTTTCCCACGAAGTGAATTGCCCTTTTTTGCAGAAATGTGCCCGGGGGGCGGCCCTGTTTTTGGGAACAGTATAATTAAAAATGTTGCCGCAGCCCTCCAGGGGCCCCCCATTTTTGCAAACGTTTTTTCAGAGAGTTTTGTGTGCAGAAACATACGTTATATTTTGGTGTACTTTAAAATTTAAAACCTAAAGGGAAAAGGGAAGGGGGTGCTTCCTTTTTGGGGTTTCTGTCCCCGCCCCCCTCTCCCCAGCTGTCATAAAAGGGGCAGCTTTTGCTTTTTGGGGTTTTTTTTTTAAAATTTTTCTCTCTGAAAAATTTGGAGGGGGTGACCCAGTAGAGGCCGATTGGCCCCGATTGGAGGAAAGATGGGATGGGATGCCCGATTTGAGCCCCAGGGTTGAAAGTCTTGGGCAGCTTAAAAAATGTTCTGATCAAGATATTTAAACCGAGAGCCCTAAAAGGGTTTTTTCCCAGGGTATGATAGATAGCAAAAATGTTTCTTTGGGGAAATTCCCAGGGAATTTTATTCCCCTTTTTGAAAAAAATTTTGGCCGCGGGGGGCGGTCTGTGTGTTTAAAGGTAAAAAAACTTTGTGTCCCCGCGGGCCCTCCCCTTGGCCCCAGGTTGCATACTTTATTTCAGAGAATTTTTGTGTGCAGAAAAAAAAACGTTATACGGGTGTCCCTTTAAATTTTTCCCTTTAAGGAAAGGAAGGGGGGGTTTTCCTTTTTGGGTTTCTGCCCCCCGCCCACCTCACAGGTTGTCAAAAGAAGGGCAGTTTTGCAGGTTTTGGGGTTTTTTTTATTTTTCCTCTCTGAAAAAAGGAAAGGCTTTTAAACCCAAAGGAGAGGCCTGATTGACTCGATTGAGAGGTAAAATGGGGATGGACTCCCCGTTTTGAGCCCACGTTGAAAGTCGGGGGCAGCTTAAACATTTTTTCTGATAAGATATGTGAACCAAAGCCCTAAAATTTTTTAAAGTAGATGAAAAGCATAAAGGGCTTCTTTGGGGATTTCCACGAAGTTTTTTTTGGGCCCCCATAGGGGCCCAGACACCAGATCAGGTAAACCTACAAAAACGCTAAAAGGGGCCCACATAGGGTTTTAACACTAGCTAAAGGAAAAAACCTACAACACTACCAAATAAGCCCCACATAGAGGTCGGGCCCCCAGTTTGGGTAAAACCTAAAAACACCACCATAAGGACCACAAAGACGTCAGCCCACCAGTTTCAGGTATAACCTAAAACACCACCTTTAAAAGACCACATAGGGGGGTCAGACACCAGCTCAGAAAAAAACCTACAAAAACCAAACCAAAAAGGGAGCCCCACATATTGGAAAGACCCCCCCTTCGGTAACCTACAACCCCGCCATATAGAGCCCCACATAGGGGTAACAAACACCAGCCGGGTTATAAACCTAAAACAACCCCTATAGAACCAAAATAGTGGTAGAAAAACCCCAGTTAAAAAAACCCTACAAAAACCGCCATATAAGACCAAAAAGTGGTCAGACACCACTCAGGAAAAAACCCCCTACAACAATCCCCAAATAGAGCCCCAAAAAAGGAGGTCAGAACACCGCTCAGGTAAAACCTACAACCCCCCGCCATATAGAGCCCAAAATAGAGGTCAGACACCATTTCAGGTGAAACCCCTACAAACGGGCCAAATAAAAGACCCCCTAGTGGTCAGCACCCTCGGTTTAAACCTACAACACCGCCATATAAAACCCCACAAAGGGGGTTAAGACACCACTCGGGCAAATCAATTACATAAAATACAGCACTGACCCCAATATAGAAGTAAAACCCCCCCTGAAATCAGGGACTCCCCCAGAAAACCCCTTTTTTATAAGCCCCTTTCTTTTTCTCATGAGTTTTTCTTTTTCCCCCTTTTTTCGAAACCGTTCCACACCGCCATAAAGATTTTGTCCCGCCACAACCATCCCTCCCAAAATTACACACAAATATCTTAGAATCCTCAATTTTTCCCCGCATTTTCCCTTTTCCTATTCCCCCCCTCTGTACAAACAACCCGGGTGGGTGAGCGGATACAAACCATAACTTAGAGGGCCCATTTTCCTAGGGGGGGGGGGAGGTTGGGGAAAGGACTAATCCCCCTGGGGAAAAGGGCTCTGCCCCCAATTTATTCCCCGTAGGTAGTCAAACCCCAGTAGGGAGGCAAATAGGCAAGGGCCCCGTAACTAGAAAAGGCCCTATTTTAGGCAGGGAACCCCCCCCCTGGGTAAGTTGGTTTTGGCCCCGCCCCCCGGTTTGGGGTTAAGGGTACTTAAACTAAAAGGTGGGTAGGTAAACACCCCCCCGGGAGAAAAAGCAGGCCCCCCCTTAGGGGAAAAAATCGTCTCCAAAATTTGGTTGGTGGACCCCTGTTAGCTAGCCCGAAAGGTTGGGGGGTTTTCCCCCCCGTTAGGTAACTTTAGGTAGTTTAGGGCCCCCCCCTTTTTAAAAGGCTTTCAAGGGAGTTAGGGACCCCCCTTTAAAAAAAAGTAGTATACAGGCGTTAGGGGTTCCCTTGAAGTAGTAAACATCATTTTGGGCTTCCCTTAAGTATTTAAACCCAGGTTGGGGCCCCCTTTTGGGTATATACAGGCAATTTTGGGCCTCCTTTTGATAGTATAAAAAGGCATTTGGGGCTCCTTAAAAATATAAACAGGCAGTTAGGGGTTCCCCTTTTTTGAAATATACCGGCATTAAGGGGGGCTCCCCTTTTGGGAGTATTCAGGCAGTAAGGGGGCCTTTTAGGGATATAAAAGGCATTTTAAAGGGTTTTCTTTTAAGGGAGTATACAGGTTTGTTAAGGGGCCCCCTTTTGGGAGTATAACCCGGCAGTTAGGGGGCTCTTTTTGGGGGTATACAGGCAGTTAAAGGGTCTTTTTAAGGGAGTAAACAGGTTTGTTTGGGCCTCCTTTAGCAGTGTGCCAAAAATAAGTCAGCCCCCCCTTTTAAACTAGTGTACAGGAGTCCCGGGGGCCCCCCCTTTTGCATTGTAGATAGTCAGGGGGCCCCCTTTAGCTAGTGTGTAGGTATTCCCCGGGGCCCCCCTTTTTTATTTAGTTTGTCAGCCCCCTTTTGGTAACCCGGGCCCCCTTTAGCTAGTCCCGGGGGCCCCCCCTTTGGGAAACAGGGCCCCCCCTTTTGGTAGTCAGGGCTCCCTTGGGAGTCAGGGCCCCCCTTTAGGTAGTCAGGGCCCCCTTATGTGCCAGGGCCCCCCTTTAAAGTACCAGGGGGCCCCTTTATGTAGCCGTTTCCCCGTTTATATCCGGGCCCCCTTTTTAGCCGGGCCCCCCTTTAATTGGAAAATCCCGGGGGCCCCCCCTTTTGGGAGTCGGGAAAAAAACCCTTTTTTTTACCAGGGCCCCCTTTATAGCCCGGGGGCCCCCTTTTTTTAGCCAAAGCCCCCTTTAAATAGCCAAGGGGATCCCCTTTATAGTCAGGGGCCCCCCTTTTTGTAAAATCAGGGCCCCCCTTTAGTACCAGGGGCCCCTTTTGTTAAACCCCGGGGCCCCCCCTTTGTAACCAGGGCCCCCCCTTTAAATAGCCAGGGCCCCCCCTTTAAATAGGGCCCGGGGCCCCCCCAGTACCAGGGCCCCCCTTTAAATAGTCAGGGGCCCCCCCCCTTTTTACCAAGGGCCCCCCCCTTTTAGCCCGGGGCCCCCTTTTTTAAAAGGGGGCCCCCCCTTTTTACCAGGGCCCCCCCTTAGTAATCAAGGGCCCCCCCTTTGTACCAGGCCCCCCCCTTTGTAGCCAGGGGGCCCCCCCCTTTGTAGCCAGGGCCCCCCTTAAATAGCCAAGGGCCCCCCTTAGTAGTTTTAGGGCCCCCCCTTAAGGGAGCCCGGGCCCCCATTAGTTTGCCAGGGCCCCCCCCCTTTGAAACCAGGCCCCCCTTTGTATCCCGGGCCCCCTTTGAAGTCAGGGCCCCCCAAAATAACCGGGCCCCCATTTACCAGGGCCCCCCTATGATAGTTAAAAAAAAAAAAAAAAAAAAACAAACAACCCCCTTTCCGCGCTCCGAGCTCCCCGCCGGCCCCCTCAGCCCCCCGCATAGGCGGCCGGGGGTGAAGTTTAAAGTCACCGGCCGCCTAAAATCGCATTTGGGGCCGGGGCCTGGCAGATTTTAAGGCCTAGCGCTTCACCGCCTGGGGGATCAGCGAAGCGCAGCCAAGGGGCCCCTGTTCTCCACTGACAACCCCCCGGCGCAGCCCCCCGTTTTCTGAGCGCTCCGACGCGGGGTCCCGAGCGCTCAGGGACCGGGCGGCGGAAGGGGCCCCCCCCGGGGGGGATAAAAAGGACTGCCTCCCGGGGGCCCCCAGCACTCGAGGGGGGGGAGGCCCACCGGGGGATTCACCGATCCGCCGGCGGCCCAGTCCGAGCCTGGTTTTGTGAGAAAAGATTTAGTACAACTTACGATTACTGATCTAAACCTCTTCTCATCCTGAGTTTAGGCTTTCAGGGTGGTGCTACTCAAGACTCAGTCACCAAGCAGACACGCCCAATGGACTTTTAAATGTAGAATGAGCAAAAGTTCAAATCAATTAATTTCCAGACCAGGTGAATCTTTTGACATGAAACGATATATCAGGGAGTGCTGAGGATATAGCTGCTTGTACAGGGTGATCTAAATCTCTCACTACATACAGTACAGCAGGCACAGCACACTGAGACAAGAGTTTACTTGTTGCTTCAGCCCCTTCCTCAATAGCACACAGGCATCTATATTACACTGCTGCTGGTTTGCACATGATGTTGACTTACGGGCTCCCCCGTGCATAGTGGACTCTCCCAGCTCAGAAGCAGTTACTTTGACACAACTGTCAACATAGTGATCCATCAAGCTGTCAGGTACTGACCTGGGCCGACTTCAGAGCTGTCTTAAAGGGCCAGCGCTTTTTTAATAAACTGAATTATAGGTGAAATGCTTTGATTTTCCTAATGAAGAATATTTGAGTAAGTGTTTGTATTTTAGCCTCCGGTTACTTCATGACGTTTCTCTGGAGGTGGTCACTAACTCTGCCAAATGATAAAACTTCCCAAACCTGATCTGTGATTATAGCACTAGGAGAGGAAGTCATATGTGATAGCTGCTTGTTGGTTAATTTAAACATATTGACTATGATTATTAATGTAGACCCTGTGGCAGATATTGTTAATAGCTGAAATCTGTTGACACTGTTAATGGGGGTACAATGGTCTTGTTAACGGGGCGCTCAAGTAGGCACTCTTGATAGGGGTACTTTGTTAGTGGGGAGCTTTGACTGACACAGTTATTAAATGGGTTGTTTTACTACAAAGATTAGCTTTCAAAATGTAGAGGACAGTAAGTGAAGAGATTTTCCAAACTATATTGCTTTGTTTATTTTTCTTTGTTGAGGAGATAAAAGTGATGTTAACAGCTATGAGTGCACTCAGGTTTCTCTAGGTTACTGACCTGCTCTGCCCTGCTCTCCCCACTCTTTGTCTTATCTGATAGCAGGGCAGTTCTCTTCGGTCTCCTGTTGTCTTCTGGCTCGGGCTGAACAAAACGTCACCGCCACTGCCTTTAATTGGCTGCAGCAATCAGGTGACACTGCCCGTAGTCGAGACTGCGTCGGCTAGTGTCACCTGATTGCTGCAGCAAATCCCAGGCTGTAGCGGTTGAGCTCAGCCCAAGCCATAAGACAACAGGAGACCAGTGAAGAGGACCAGAAAGCTCATCGCTGGATCGAACGCGAGTTGAGCGAGCATGGTTTTTTTTATTACTACAGTTAAACTTGGAGTGGGACAACCCCTTTAAGACCCTTTTCAATGGGGAGACTGTAGCAGGCACTGATGATAGAGGCAATATGTTGACACTAGCAATGGTGACACTCTAGCTGACTTGTTTATAGAGACACTGTGGACGTGTTAACAAGGTCATTATGGCCAATACAGCTAACAACATTGATAATGAGTGCATTTTGCCTCTGTTAATGGGACACTCTTCCTGATACTGTTAATGAGGATATTCTGAGCTTTTTAATGGGGACATTTAGGCAAGCAGTGATAACAGGGGCACCCGCATGACTAATAAAGACATTCTAGATGACGTTGTTAGTAAAAACACTGTAGCACCGTTAATGGACACAAAGTGACTTCCACTGTTAAAGAGGGTCCTCCATCCGTGTTTATTGGAGGCATCTGGTTTTATTAATGGGGAAGCTCAGGCAAGCACTGTTAATAGAAGAATATTCTGATATTAGTTGGGAAATTGTGGCCGACACTGTTATCGTGGACACTATAGTTTACACTATTATTAGTGACATTATGACTGATACTGTTATCAAGGACACTGTGGCTGACACTGTTATTAGTGACCAGGTCCGCCATACAGGGGGTACAGGGGGTACTCCTGTACGGGGCCTGGTGAAATAAGGCGCCCTGCTGCAAGCAGAGCCCTTATTTCACATTATAGACTGGCGCGCAATAGCGCAGCTGCCGAGCGCTACATTTGTGTTAGGTCCCGGCCGGCGCTGCTGAGAGGGGGCCTGCGTTCCTGGTCACAGCTGCGCTCACATTCACATAGACGCTTTTACACTTATGTCCCCTGCGCTGTGACTGGAGCCGGGTCCTCCTCTCTCTGACTGCGGCCGGGATGACTAATTAAATCAGTGAGGCTCCGCCCCAAGGGTGTGGCCTCCCTGATTCAATTTGTCCTGCATCCCGCTGTTGGCCAGTACAGCACGGCGCGGACAGAGAGAGGAGGGCCCAGCCCCGATCACAGCACAGGGGACATAAGTGTAAAAGCGTCTATGTGAATGTGAGTGCAGCTGTGACCGGGAGCGCAGGCCCCCTCTCAGCATCCTCCTCCTCTTCCCAGCCCTGTAGCCCTTCGCCCCCCCCCCAATCTTGTGTGTGGGGGCTCATACCTCTTCCCAGCTTTGTGTGTGGGGGCCCCCTTGGCCCTCCCAGGCTTGTGTGTGGGGGCCTCCTCATCCCCCCAGGCTTGTGTGTGGGGGCCTCATCCCCCCAGGCTTGTGTGTGGGAGTCTCCTCGTCCCCCCAGGCTTGTGTATGGGGGCCTCCTCGTCCCCCCAGGCTTGTGTGTGAGGCCCCCACCTCTCCCCACACACACTCATGGAAGGCTCGGGGGAGGAGTGGGCCCTCTACACCCAAGGCTGGGGGGACTAGGGGGCCCGCACACACAAAGCTGGGAGGATGAGGGGGCCCCCACACACAAGGCTGGGAGGACGAGGGGGCCCCCATACATAAAGCTGGGAGGATGAGGGGTCCCCCACACATGGCTGGGGGGACGAGAGAGCCCCCACACACAAAGCTGGGAGGACGAGGGAGCCCCCACACACAAGGCTGGGAGGAAGAGGGGGCCCCCATACACAAGGCTGGGAGGACGAGGGGGCCCCCACACATGGCTGGGGGGACAAGGAAGCCCCCACACATGGCTGGGGGGACAAAGAAGCCCCCACACACAAGGCTGGGGGGACAAGGGAGTCCCCACACCCAAAGCTGGGGGGACGAGGGGGCACCCCCACACAAGGCTGGGGGGACGAGAGGGCCCCCCCACAAGGCTGGGGGCAGGAGGGGCCCGCCACACACATACACACAAGGCTACCTACCTCCTTGGCTGCCCGGCTACCTACCTCCCTAGCTACCAGCTACCTACCTCCCTAGCTGCCCGGCTACCTACCTCTCTAGCTACCAGCTACCTGGTTACCTACCTCCCTAGCTACCAGCTACTTGGCTACCTACCTCCCTGTCTGCCCAGCTACCTACCTCCCTGTCTGCCCAGCTACCTACCTCCCTGGCTGCCCGGCTACCTACTACCCACCTGGCTACCCAGCTACATACTACCCACCTGGCTACCCAGCTACATACCCACCTACCTATGAGGGGTATCCTTGCCTGCCCACTACCTATGTATGGGGGGGCTATATACCTAACTACCAGGGCACAAAGGAGATAATTTTTACGATTTGGGGCACTATGGATGGGGAGTTTGTACAAACGGGGTGGATACAGGTAGGAAGATAAAAAAAAGTGAGGAGTCTCAGGTGTTTGTGTTGTGAATTCTGCAGGGGCGAGTTGTGGCCGGGAGAAGTCATCATGGTGGCCTGGACCGGATGGAGAAGAAAAGGGAACGTGAATGACTCATCAGACGAGACTGTAAGTCACTAAATGTAACTGCACTGTGTGCACTAGTATCTACCGCTATATGGTCACTGAATGGCAGTAATATTGGTCTTATTGTAATGAATTATATTCAGTGACCAAATGATGGTATAATTCAGAAATTGCATTTTTTTTATTGGTGGTGGGTCAATGGCATTGCTGACGGCAGGGTTTATAGGGGGACCCAGACACTTCAGCTGTAAGGGGCTCGGAAATTTCTGTTGGCGGCCCTGTTAGTGAAACAGTGGCTGGCACTATTATTAAGGATACTGTAGCTGACACTTATTGGGGACACTGTGACTGACACTGTTATGGAGGACACTGCAGCTGATACTGTTATCAGGGACATAGTGGCTAATATTGGTAAGCGGGGCATTCTGAATGGTAGGTTTGCAAACTGTAAATTTACAAGCAATCCAAAACATTAGGACTTTTGTCCACTATTCAAAGTAAAAACCATGTGTGATTATTTGTCAAGCATGAGAAACTTGTAGGTTATTGTAAGTATCATCATTTCATCCTTCATAGTAACTGCTGATAATGTGCTTCTACTGTATTACCACATGAATAAAATGATATTTAATACTTACAATTATAAGTTATATTATTTATTTTGGTCTTCCAATTTGAAAAAACTTAGTGACAGCCCTGGTCAGTTATGGTAAATGCTGGCACTGGCAATGCTGATACCAATAATACTCTACTTTGTGACTATTAATGACGGTATCCTGTTTGTCATTATGGGGGGTATGTTCAATTAATAAAGGTTGTAGTTTATTTCCCAAAATTTCAAACACTTTACTGAATGCAATTTTTGAATGCTGATAGCTATAACCGTAAGAAATTTTTCAATTCACATTCAAGTGTCAAACTTTAAAGGGGTATTCCCAACTTGTTGATTTGCTTTAAATAAGTATGCATAGGTAAATAAACACTATTGTCAACTACATTTCTGTTCTGATTTTATTTCATTTTAAAGACAGAACAGTTTTTCTCTCCTGGTATGTACAGATGTTTCCTTGTTTGCCAACTATATCTCTACTCTAGCAGTGGCCAGAATGGTGAACGTAATGGCGGTTGTTGACCACACTTCCTGCTGTGTCTTATCAGCAGGATGGGAGCTTACTGAGAGAAACTTTACATTTACTGAATAGGTGGACATCAGTAACCTTGTTCCATCCTGTAGCTACTGAGTGACAGTTTTATCTTTGGATATATAATGTATGGGATTAACCCTTTTTGCACCGGGTTAATTCTTTAGGTACATTACAAGTATTTTGAACAATGTTGGTTGCAGTAGTGTTGTGTTTCCACTATAATGATATATTTGTACTGTGAAGGTCACTGTTTAGTTCAGTGACTCAACCTCATGTCAGTAAGAACAATGGGTTACTGACCTCTGGATAATCTTTTAGTGTAATGTGAGGAATGATGCTATCAATGAAGTGTATGTAAAACTGCCAGGTCATGGTGATTCAGCTATTCTGTGGAATTTAATGTGCAAGCCAGCAGACGAGAGTGGTTTCCATTGCTATTACATAGGAAGGGGGAGAGGTTATATTTTAGTTTAGTGATTAGTTTTGAGTGAGCTTTTTAGTGCTTAGTCATTGTTATCTGCAGGATGGATGGGGTGACATAACCCTCTGCCCTAGTTACCTGGTCAGTCTGCAGCAACCAGGCCAATTGTTATTGTCTGGCCACAAATCCCTGAAGAAGATTAAAGATATTGAATTATCTGGAAGGGGCAGCAAGCAGTTTGATGACCTGGAATTTTATGGATACGCAGTGCAAAGTCTGTCCCACGTTGGCCTGCGGACCAGATGTCCAGCATTTGCCTCTGGCCTGGCTCATCAAACCCATTCAGTTCTCCTGGGGTAGGAGAACTCTCCTTGTACTCTAAGCTGGATTTTAAAGAAAGTAGTAGATTGCTAGTTCTCCTGGGGTTATGCTCCATTAACTCCTTGCAGTCATAATCTGGGATCTCAGAAGAACTTATTTTTTGAGGATTACTAACTGCGACTGGTTTGCACTAGCTGAGAAAGGACTGTAAACAAGGGAAAAGGATCTCTGTGCATGACAGCTTGCTGGCCAATAAAGAGGGACTGTTTCATGTTTTAACCCCATGCTGTCCATTCTCCTACTTCCACACTTGTACAAAAACTTTTTCACCTCACTACCCTATCAAGGGCAGGAGACAACCACCATCATTAAAGTATGTCCTGGGGGAAGTGATTCCATCTTCTTCAGTTGCATGTCCCCCTCTTCACTGCTTTGGTACCAGACAGGTACAAGAGGCTTGGAGCACTGTGCTGCAACTGTGATGACTACTGTGCCCATCCTCTCCTCTGCTTCTCCATGGCCACTGCACATGTACATACAGAGATAACAGTGTGAATGTAAAAGTTCATCTTGGCAGTTGCCTCTCATGACAAATACAGCTCCGTTAGCTTAAATTTATAGCCAGAGGTCCTACTTGGACAGTATCATTTTTTCACAATTCCTCCATCACTAATGTCCCTCTAACAGGCACAGCTAGAAGTAGGAGCTAGCAGAGCTGAAGTGTCAGTCAATGTTCTAGAACTGCCCACGATCTGCACAGAAAGTGTGAGCCTGAAGCAGAAGAGCAGGTTCTGTTAAAAGAGCCAGATTGGAAAACTAATCTGGGAGATTTTAATCTCACCCACAAAACACACATTTTTGAAAGGGGTTTACATAAACCCCGCACCTTTTATGACCTGATGTTCAAGAGACTAAGAAGAGGAGACGATTACACATTCAACTTGTCAACTGAACCCAAGTAAAAACTCAAGGACGTCCTGCTTAGAAGTGTAATTGTAAATGCAAAGTGTGCAACGGGACCCACATATGCCATATGCCTCCAAAGCACTGCTTGATTGTCAAACCCCCCACATGAAGAAAGCCAGTATTCGCGTAAAGACCAGCTCTTCCTCAGAGTGCCCTCTGCCAGTTCCTTGGATCGTTCCTGCCATTGACTACAGACCTTGTATGGGCCATTGATCATATTTAGACTGTTTTTGTAACCCACTTGCACCAGAGCACAATGATAGACTTGTACATGAACACAGAAGCCCAGTTATGATGTGAGAGGTGAAATGTACCTACAACTGGACTGCAACCAAGACTCCATGGTCTACAGTAGGAAATGACTGCATGTCTGACCCGGCTGCTCTCAGTCACTTATTACTTTAATAAATTGGTTTACCATCACCTCTACCTCCTGTGATGCTGAAAGGGGGTAACTGCAAAGGATTTCAGCTGCTGAGTCACTTTTAGTACAACCAAAACAAGTCTACATTCACATTGTTGAAAACACTTTTCCCCATCAAAATCACATAGGACAGCTCCAGAGACTGGATACACTAATTCTTCTGTATTAGAAGCTCTAAAAGTGAGCATCAACACAAAGGTCCCTCCAGTTACATAATTCATTTTTTCCAGATCATTAAAGATGAAAATTTGTAATATGATAGGGTTTATTGAGACATGTAAAAGTGATAAAACATACAGTAAGTAATATAATGTATGTACACAGTGACTGCAGCAGCAGCATAGTGAGTGCAGCTCTGGAGTATAATACAGGATGTAACTCAGGATCAGTACAGGATAAGTAATGTATGTACACAGTGACTGCACCAGCAGAATAGTGAGTGCAGCTCTGAAGTATAATGCAGGATGTAACTCAGGATCAGTACAGGATAAGTAATATATGTACACAGTGAGTGCACCAGCAGAATAGTGAGTGCAGCTCTGTAGTATAATACAGGATCAGTATAGGATAAGTAATGTAATGTATGTACACAGTGACTACAGCAGAATAGTGAGAGCAGCTCTGCAGTATAATGCAGGATATAATCCAGGATCAGTACAGGATAAGTAATGTATTGTATGTACACAGTGACTGCACCAGCAGAATAGTGAGTGCAGCTCTGGAGTAAGTTTAACCTCTGTTGGTAAAATGTTTGATGGTTTTCTAAGAGATGCTATTCTGGAGTATCTCACTGAAAATAAATGTATAACACTGTTCCAGCTTGGGTTTATGAAGGATTGGACCAGTTAAACTAATATCATCATCTTTTATGAGAAAGTCAGTTCTAGACTGCATCGGGGTGAGGCATTGGATGTCATATATCTAGATTTTTCTAAAGCATTTGATATGGTGCCACATAAAAGGGTGGTAAGTAAAATAAGAATGCAAGTTGGTAAGTAACTGGCTCACTGATAGACAACAAAGGGTGGTGATTAATGGTACATACTCAGACTGGATCCCTGTTAGTAGTGGGGTACCAAAAGGGTCAGTATTGTGCCCTATTCTTTTTACTATATTCATTAACGATCTTACACATGGATTGCACAGTAGAATATCGATCTTTGCAGATGATACTAAGCTCTGTAAAGTAATCAACACAATACAGGACAATGTGTTATTACAAAGGGATCTGGATAAGTTGGAGACGTGTGCAGAGAAGTGGCAGATGAGGTTTAACACTGATAAATGCAAGGTTATTCACATGGGGAGTAAAAATCCAATCCATGATTACATGTTAAATGGAAAAACGCTGGGTAAAAGTGACTGGAGAAGGACTTGGGAATCCTGGTGGACAGTAAACGTAATTGTAGCAGCCAGTGTCAGGCAGCAGCTGTAAAGGCAAATACAATTATGGGGTGTATTAAAAGGGGCATAGATGTTGGAACATATGATGGTAGAACATATATTTCTTCCCATTCATACAAGGGTTTCATTGTCAGAGAAAACATTGGGGAATATATTGTGTACAGTTATTGAGGCAATTACAGGATCTTGTCAAGATTATTTTTCAGATTTAGAGAAAAGGGGGCTTCCTGTAATTTAAAATGGAAAGAATTTTAATCAAATAGAGGATTCTCTTCTGTAAGAGTCAGTGATGACAGGGACTTTTCCAGAGACATGGGGATTCACTACATTCAAAAAGGGGATCATTTCTATGATAAATATAACAAGTTTATATGTGAGCAGGACTGTGGAGAACTGGTCAGGATACTTTCAGGGTGAATTAATAACAGGAGTTCAAAGAAGGGTCTGGAACATTTCTAGATGTAATAATAAACAAGTTATAGTGACCGGATTCTGGAGAAGGGTCTGGATACATTTCTAGATGTAATAATATAACAGGGTTATAGTGACCAGGATTCTGGAGAAGGGTCTGGAACATTTCTAGATGTAATAATAACAAGTTATAGTGAAGGATTCTGGAGAAGGTCTGGATACATTTCTAGATGTAATAATATATCAAGTTATAGTGACCAGGATTCTGGAGAAGGGTCTGGAACATTTCTAGATGTAATAATAACAAGTTAAGTGATCAGGATTTGGAGAAGGGTCTGGATACATTTCTAGTTGTAATAACATAACAAGTTATAGTGATGAGGATTCTGGAGAAGGGTCTGGATACATTTCTAGATGTAATAATATATCAAGTTATAGTGACCAGGATTCTGGAGAAGGGTCTGGATACATTTCTAGATGTAATGATATAACAAGTTATAGTGACCAGGATTTTGGAGAAGGATCTGGATACATTTCTAGATGTAATAATATAACAAGTTACAGTGACCAGTATTCTGGAGAAGGGTCTGGTAACATTTCTAGATGTAATAATATAATAAGTTATAGTGACCAGGATTCTGGAGAAGGGTCTGGATACATTTCTAGATGTAATAATATAACAAGTTAAAGTGATCAGGATTCTGGAGAAGGGGCTGGATACATTTCTAGTTGTAATAACATAACAAGTTATAGTGATGAGGATTCTGGAGAAGGGTCTGGATACATTTCTAGATGTAATAATATAACAAGTTATAGTGACCAGGATTTTGGAGAAGGGTCTGGATACATTTCTAGATGTAATGATATAACAAGTTATAGTGACCAGGATTTTGGAGAAGGATCTGGATACATTTCTAAACTTGATGGACGTCTGTCTTTTTTCGGCCTTACAAACTATGTAACTATGCAACTATGTACTATAGGATGCAGTGAGGTGGAACTAACGGGGTAGCAGACATAGCAGCTGCTATGGGGCCCGTGTCCTTAGGGGGTAGCAACTGCTACTACATTTGCTACCCCAGTAGTTCCGGCCCTGGTCCTGGCTGGCATTAAGCATAACCATAGTTCACTGCCAGCAGGCCCTGTGATCAGGGGCCCAGCGCATCTTGTCTCTGAACGCGGGAGTCCTCTGTCCTGAGCGTTCAGAGGCAGGACTGCCCGGATTTAGCAGTGTGGAGCCCCACCTGCGCTCTGCTCTGCTAATCCGCCTGGTAAGCCTAAGGCCTTAAGCCTACCAGGCAGGGTCAGCCTACAGTGCTGACGTGGGTGGCGCGATGATGTCATACCACTCATCACATCGGGAGAGCTTGGAGACAGGTGAGTAAGTATTTCTTACTTTTTCTTTCTTTTTTTAACACTACCTAAACCCTTCCTACCTACCTATATGGCCCCCTATAGCCTACCTAAACCATGCCTGCCTAACTATTTGGGCCACCTACAGCCTACCCAATCCCTACCTAGCTATATGGGTCCCCTATAGCCTACCTAAACCCTTCCTACCTGTATTGGCCCCAGTAGCCTACCTTAATCCTTCCTGCCTATATGGGGCTCCCTATAGACTACCTAAACCCTGCCTACCTATATGAGCGCCTTATAGCCTACCTAAACTCTACCTACCTATATGGGCCCCCTATAGCCTACCTAAATCCTGACAGCCTATATGGAGCCTTCTATAGCTTACTTAAAGCCTGTGTACCTATATGGGCCCCACCTATAGCTTAGTTACTTACCTACCGATTTGGGCCCCACCTATAGCCTACACCTACCTATGTGGGCTCGACCTATAGCCTACCTACCTATGTGGGCCCAACCTATAGTCTACCTACCTATGTGGGCCACACCTATAGCCTATCTACCTAGGGCCCATCTATAGCCTGTCTACCTACATACCTATGTTGTGCCTGCCCATAGCTTACCTACCTAACTACCTGGAGCCACCTACAGCATACCTGTGGCCCACCTACTGCCTACCAAGCTACGTGAAGTGTAGCAACAGCTTACTTAGCTACCTGGGGCCTACCTACAGCCTACCTACCTACCTAGGGGCTGCCTACCTAACGGGGGCCCCAAACTCTGCCTACCTACCTAGGACCAGTCTACGTACCTACCTATGGCCTACCTACCTGAGGCCTATGTACTCTCTACCTACCTGTGGCCTTACTGCTGCCTACCTACCTACCTGGAGCCTAACAAACTACCTACTTAGGGCCTACCAGCATATCAAATGGGGTCTACTTACCTAGTAATATGATTCTGAGGGGTATAGGCCATAACTGTAACACAATCTCCAAGGGTAAATCCTCTGTTTCTCTCCTCCCCTCTAGGAGACTGGGCCTCTAAATTATTGCCTGTATCCACTCTCCCACCCCTGGAAAGTTTGTACACAGGTGGTGAGGGGGAGGGGGTTGTGGAAAAGTAGGATTCTAAGATATTTTGTCCCAAATCTGCGGGGAAAAGGGGTTTGGGAAAAAGTACTTTTGGTTTGAGGAAAAAAAAAAAAAATAGAAAAGTGAACGACATGTCAGAGAAACGTCACCTGTGAGTCACAAGATGTAACTGCACTGTAATCACTCATATGTAAGCAGAGCCTGTGTACACTGGTGTCTACCATTATATGGTCACTGTATGGAGGTAAAATACAGTCTGTAGGGCACCTATGTACACTGGTATCTACCACTATATGGTCATTATATGGCGGTAATATGAGTCATTGTATACTGATCTTTATTCAGTGATAGTGTAGGGGTATTATCAGTCACTATTTGGTGGTAATTTGTGGTTGTGTTCTGCAGTTATATTCAGGTCCATATGAAGGAGCGTTATTGGTAATATTGGTCTTGGTATAGTAGGATTTGTGTGGTAACAGTATGGGGAAGTATTTGCTTCTTGTATGATCTAGTAATTGCATGACTTATTAAGAGGCCCCGGTAAATTTTTGTGGTGGGGGAGCCCCATCCAAAAGTTTGCAATGCGGCCCAAGCTTCTCTAGTTACGCCTCTGATAGGATGTAACTCAGGATCATCATAGGATATGTAATATATGTACATAGTGACTCAACCACAAAAATAGTGCAGCTTGGGGTTAATACAGGGGTAAATCAGGATCAGTCAGGGTAAGTAATGATGTACAAGTACTCACCCCGCGAATGTGATGCAGCTCGGGGTATAATACGATGTAAACTCAGGGTCAGTACAGGATAAGTAATGTAATGTATGGACACAGTGACTGCACCAGCAGAATAGTGGTGCAGCCTGGAGTATAATACAGGGTGTAACTCGGGAAAAAAGGGGATCAGTACAGGATAAGTAAAATGTAATTATGTACACAGTGACTGCACCACGAATGTGAGTGCAGCTTGGAGTATAATACAGGGGTAACTCGGGATCATCAGGATAAGTAATGTTGACACAGTGACTCCACCACAGAATGTGATGCGCTCTGGGGTATAATAAGGATGTAACTCAGGACTAAGGAAAGTAATGTATTGTATGTCATAGTGACTCCACACAGAATAGTAGGCAGCTTAGAGGTGCAGTTCTCACAGCAGTCAGCAGGTGGCAGACTTTCCCGTGGCATTTTCCTGTTTCACTCGAGCTTCCCCGGGAATTTAGTGTGCATTCTCTCTGGGGCTGTGCTGCGGATGAAGGGGGAAAAACAGGAAGAGCCCCCGGCCCCCCAAAAGGCGTGGGTTCGGGATGACCACAACCAGCCCATGGCAGCTCAGTAACAGCAGCAGAACAGAGGAAACGTGAGCAGGGGACAGCTTTTAAAATCAGGTCCCGCACCCACCCGGAAGAGTGAAGGATCATGCGTCAGCAAACTTGTTTCCCGCAAAGACCTGGGGGTAAGAGGTGGACAAGCCCCCGCGCGCCAGGGAGAAGAACAAACCCCCAGCCCGCCCCCGGGGGCGCAGGGAGGGGGAGGAAGAGGAAAAGAATCTTTCAGCAAAAAGGGGATACTCACAGTGGGAGTAGAGGGGGTGGAGGAGGGGGGAGGGGAAGCAAGACCCTGCTCCCAGCAAACCACAAGAGCCCCAAAAAAAAGGCTAAAAATAAGGGGGAAAAGGCCATATGCCCCCATACACCCCCAGCCCCACCATGAAAGTAGCCAAGGGGTACAGGAGAAAGCAAAAGCCACACCCAGGGAAGCAGCACCCAAAAAGCGTCAGGGAAAAAAGTGTAAAATCCAGCTCAAACCCGGGCATGATCTACCTTTAATTTGGAGGGGTGGGGTTTAGGCACCCGGGGGGCCCCCCCAACATTTTGGCCCCGGATTGCAACCTCCTCTAGAGTAAGGACACAGGGATGGGATCGTCCCGGCCCGGAGGTATTCGGGAAACAAAAAAGCTCTCCAAGAATGCAGCCATAAAAAAAAAAAACGGAGCTTAATAAAGAGATGAGGGGGGAGAGAAGACCTAAATACCCCGGGGACGGGGGAAAAACATATCTGAATATTTGGGGCCCTTCCAGGGGAAACGGCCAACTTGCAGCGGTTTTAAGGGGATGAAGGGGAGAAAGAGATGGAGGAGGGGGAGGGGGGGGGGGGGGGTGGAGGGGCCAGGGGAAACACTCCAGGCCTCTCACCTCTCCCAGGTGTCTCCCAGGCACCCCCGCAGCGGGATCCCCCCACATCAGTGTCTCTGCCAGAGTCAACAATTTTGGCTACAGAGATGAGCGACACCCGGGGACCTGGGGGGATGCAAAACAAACATCCATGGAGTCCCCCGTGAACCGCCACCCTTCGCCTTCGGGCGACCCTCTTTAAAAAGAGGGAGGAAGGGGGGGCAAAGCAGGCGCCAGTGGTGAGGGGACTCAGCTGGTTTTTGGGCCTTCCCGGGGTTTTTTGGGGCAGCCCAAGGACCCTGAGTGGCAGATGGGGTCCCGCTGCAGCAGCCCCGCAACCTTCCCGACCCCTCCCTGAAGTGGGGAAAGGGTCAAGTTAGCGGGGAAATAAGGTTGCAGACAAGGTGGGTAACTCTCCAGTTAGTCACCCCTGGGAAAAAATGTCACAGTGAGAAAGAGGGGGTAAGGGCCAAAGGGCCCAAAATGAGGTTTTTAGGGGAACAGACAGCAGGAAAAAAATTTCCTGCAAACAGGAAACCCCCCTGCAGGCAAAAGGAAGAGGGTAAAAAAAAAACGGGCCCCCTAT